>CAVNYN010288449.1:0-11980 GCA_963692815.1 Nyctanthes arbor-tristis | reverse complement strand
CTGGCTCGGTCGAGTTTCGTGACTGGCCCAAGATTTGGATTCGGGACTTGGGTAGCGAGTGGGGCTGGTAGGGGGCCGTGGTCAGCCAGACTATCGGTTTGGGGAGTCGACCGAGGGTTGGGTTTGTAGAGTGGGTGGTATGGGCGACGTTTTGAGCTCGAAGCTTCGGTCATGACTTAGGGGACCGAGAGGGGGTCGCGGGGAAGGTGGCTTGGGCAGAGGAGGTCGCGGTGGCTGTGGATTGGGCGACAGTGGCGTCGCGGTGGCGTTGCAGTGGGGGTGATGGTGTTGGCCGTGTAAGGGAGATGGTGGTGGTGTCGGTGTTGCCAAGGGCGGATGGTACTGGTTTGATGGTGTGTGTGTGTGGGAGATTGTTTAGGTGAATTTCCGGCCGTGGTGTGTTGGCCGGTGGTGGGCAGAAGTTTTCCGGCGTGGCGTTACAAACCGTGCCGGTGGTGTTGTGTGTATATACATTGGCCGGGTGTATACCTTTGGATGAAATTGCAGAATGTATTTTTGCTGGGTTATTGGACGTGTATGTAGGTATATCGAATAAGAGAATCAAATCTGAAGAAAATGAGCTCGTGGGTGGGATTTTCGTTGGAATTTAACGGGACACTTATAGGTTGTGAGTTACAATCTCCTAGTTCGACCGGAAGTTGGACTTTTAAGTGCATACAACTTTCATATGTACTGGAAATAGAAGTTGAGGGAATTTCAAAACAATAACAACGGCAAAGACAAGTCGAGCTAGGATACCAGAATTGTAACAAAACTCATTTGATATTAAAGATTTGGAGCTTTTAGAAAACTATTTATTTAATGTAAAAATTTAATTAAGTCTTAGAATATTTGACTAGACGAGCGCGACTTAAGCAACTTAAAATTTGGTGAAATTATAACGACGCGAAATTATTTAATAAAATTAATTTTTCTAAAAATTTCCGGGTCGCTACTTGGAGCATGCCCGTGAGCGGGAGTAGGGTTTTACATGTATTGGAAACCCATATTTGAAACTACTACAAATACAATTATGAACTAAATACCTTTTTTTTAATAAGTATGTCCACCTCTCTATAATATATATTTTTACGTCTTATAATATATATATGATGAAATGAATGGATAGTCCTTGTAATGATTTGAAGCTTACTTTTTAAAGTAAAAGCTTTCTAATGATTTGGCTTGCTTTGTTAATCAATGAAATATACTTATTAATATAACTTGTTGTGTTCTTCACATTTTATTGAAAACCTAATTTTAATGATTCTTTAAAATTTAACAACTTGTTAGTTTAAGTAATTAGTTTTATAGAATGTTAAACTCTATAAGATATAAACAATTTGTTCGTTTTGTACATCTCGTCCCCGCTATTTGTATTGAAGCTTCCACTCTCAAACTTTTGAACCGATACAAGATATTCAGTATAATTGAAAATTAGCAGGGTGGGGGCAAAATAATATTTATATAGATTACTTTTGAACCACACGTTCTCACAAGTTTTTTCTCTAAAGAGTCAAGTCGAGCTGAATATATGGAGCCCTGCTACCAACTAAACATTTTTTTTCTAAGAAACTTGATCATGCCAAAAAAATAGTCTGATGTGTCACATGGCAGCCATGGGACAAAAGCGGCCCAACATAATGCACAACTCTCGCTACTCCAATGACTGCCATGTGAGACACCAGGCTCCGTTTTTGGAGCTTGATCAAGTTTCTTAGAAAAATTGACCAACTAAAAACAATCAAGCTGGGAAACTACATATGATTTCATACATATATGACTACTTTTATTGATAGTCGAGCTCTCTTATGAAACTCTATATGGCTAGAAAAAAAAGACACAAAATTACTTTACAAAATCAATTCTTAAAAAATAGAACCATATACCCTCTTAGATGCAATTAAAGAAGAGGAATTTAGTCCACACAATAAAATCTTATTTTCTTACTAATCACGTCACTTTTATGAAATAAAAATTTGAAATCAACAAATGGTTATTTCACACATATTCTTGAAAGAATAGAGTAATTCTGATGGAGGAATATTCCAAAATGTCCATTATATGTTTCTTTTGTTTCAAGACAACCAATTAGTACAATGTTATGGTTTTATTTTCTTATTTAATTCATTGTGTACATTGTAAGAAGTGGTGGATTTATTATAAAATTATAAGATTGAGATGTTTCTCAATTATTCCAATTATTCGGTATTCTGATGAATCAACGAATAGTTAAATGTTATTACAATTCGGGTATTCGCAGAATCAACGAATTGTATTTGAAAATTTTCGTTTGTTAGATCGGAAGAGTCTGCATCAGTTGGTACAAGAGCTTAGTCTACACTCCAAGAGGATGCTGCTGACCCAACAGATCCGTGAGAATGATACGGTTCAGATCCAGTAACAGATCGACTTGTTGACAAAAAGAATGGTTGTATTGCAGACACAATAGATGGAGTTGTTGGAAATGACCAGCCAATGGCCTAGTGAACAAAATTGTACATCAAGATTTGAAGGCGAATCTTCTCGACCCCGAGAAAATAATGGAGGAATATTCCAGAAGACCTATTATATGTTTCTTTTGTTTCAAGTCAACTTATTAATATAGTGTTAGAGTTTTATTTTCCTTATTTAAGTCAGTTGTTTACATCATAGGAAGTTGTGGAGATTTGATTATGAAATTATAATATTGATATGTTTCTCAATTATTCCAATTATTTGGTATTCTAATGAATCAACGAATTGTATTTGAACATTTTCATTCGTTCATGCTTTTACCTACATCAAATGATGTCAAAATTAATGGGCTTGTTTCTACCCAAAATGTGATTAAATAATATGTTCACTTATAAATAAATCAACTAAATATCCATACCTTTAACAGGACAGGTCATTTAAGAGTTTTGCTACACCTATGCGTAACATCCTAATTTTTCACACATTAGATCACATTAAAATCAATTTTCGATCCAATAGTCGCCACTGAATTGTGTAGAACATTTGTTTACACACTTTTGTATAAAGTAGTGTTCGGTCAGGCTATGGAAACAAGGTCGGGTACGGAGCCCGGTCTGTAATCACAGACTGACACACACTACATGGTAGCATCTTATTGGAAACCGGGTTCCATAAAGAACCCAGCCCTGGTTCCTTAGAAATTTCCAAGTAGTGTTTTCCATCATTTAATAAAATTACACTACCATATTAGTAATTGGTAATATATAAATGGCATCCACAATGGGAAAAAGTTTCTAGTACTTTAAGAGTATCAAATTCAATACTACAGAAAAATAGAACACTGACAAGTTGATATACTATGTCTATTTTTCTAGGAGTTAAACACACATTTGGTCACTCAACTTACCTTTTGATTTCTAATCATCACTGAACTTCAACTTGTTACCTATACTAACTGAACTTATAAATATGTTGCCCATCTATCACTGAATTTATAAAAATATTTCTCATCCATCACTAATACAGATTCTGTTAGTTATATTTAACGAATGAGATGACGTGGCTTAATAGTAACGTGACATGGCATGACAGCTCTTCCACGTGGCAAATGAAATACCTTTGTGGTCATTGAGCTATTCAAAGTGTTACTGTTTAGTCACTAAACTTACCTTTAAATTACTAATCCATCATTGAACTTTGACATATTACTCGTTAGTAACTGGATTTACAAAATGATATCAATGTACAGCGTATCATTTGTTTCCCGAACTAATGTTAATATTTCTTTTCTTTTTTACAATATTACTGTTTATTTTTCATATTAGTCATATCTCACAACATCCTGAGTACCATTTTAAAATAGATTGTAATTTTATATGCTGGGTTATGCTCGCTAAGTAATACATTCCGAATGTATTCTCTTTCTAGGACTTTTTGTGAATTGTCGTATAAGCGATTGTCGATTTATTACTTAGTCGAACATAGAAAATTACAAAATCTACTTCAAAAGGGTACTTGAGATATTGTGAGATGTGATTAATATATGAAAAATAGACAGTAATATTGTAAAAAAAGGAAAAAATATATAAATATCATTTTGGTAAACGAATGACGCATTATATATTGATATCATTTTATAAATTCAATTACTAGTGGGTAACATGTCAAAATTCAATGATAATTTAGTAACTTAAAAGCAAGTTTAGTGACCAACCAGTAACATGTTAAACGTTAAAATTTAATGACAGATTAATAGCCTAATGGTAAGTTTAGTGGCCAGCCAGTAACACCTTGAGTAGTTCAATGACCACAGAGGTATTTCATTTACCATGTGGTGGAGCAATTAAGCCACGTCAATTTGTCGTTAAGCAATGTCATCTTCTCCATTAAATGTAACTAACGGAATCCGCCTTAGTGATAGATAGAAAATACTTTTATAAGTTCAGTGATAGATATTCAATACATTTATAAGTTTAATGAGTAACAGATAACAAGTTAACGATCAGTGATGATTTGGAAACAAAAAAGTAAGTTCAGTGACCAAATGTTTTTTTAACTCATTTGTCTTGGATTCTGTACTCATAAAGTACTAGGCAATTTTTCTCTATAATGTACATGTTAGTTTTAACTGCCACATAAGTAAAGTAATAAAGAGAATATTAGTGAATGTTTGTCTTAGCTATTATTTGGTTGCCACATGAGCATACCAACTAGCTATTAACTTTGATCTAAAACTACTCGTCTGGTGCCAATATGACACTATATGTAAACGAAATCAATGTTGGTTTCTTTTAAATAGTTTAGATATATGGCGCCAGACGTATGACACCCGAAAAGGACTAAATTAGCTATCAAAATCCAACACAAAAATTTCCTTCTAATCAAGCCTTCTCTCACAAGGTACAACATTGTCCGCACAAGGTACGATTCTTGTTTGACCTCTTACTTCTCTCTCCGCCTCATCGGACCAACTACTAAATAAATATGAAATTTTTTAAGAAGATAAATAAAACTCCTTAAAAAAAGCATTACCTTAACGTGACATGAATTTAACAAAAGCAACCCACAAAATGTGGGGCTGCTTTTGTTAGATTCGTGCTATGTGAGCGATAAGGCTCCTTTTATCTCGTTTTGTAGCCGGACTCATATAACTATGAGTAATAATCTATCGCCCGATGCCATATGGCACAGATGCATGCCATCTGACACCTTACATTATATGGCATGATGTGACGTATCAGATAGCACACCACATAAATGTTTGACAGTATAATGTCACCAGACATATGGAGATAAATTATTTTCACTATAGATAGCCGGTTATACTAACAAATGTAAGCACCCAAAGAGTGCTACCGGTTCCTCTTGATTAATTATTTTTACTTTTGTGATTAATGATTTTATGTTTTTTGGGGTTCAGAAGAAAAAGAAAAAAAGCCTTATGTTTACCTCCCTACGAGATAATCCCATTGATATGACAATTGTTGATTTGGTTGTAATGTATGAATCATGTGTGTGGAAAAAACAACGTTGGTTTTTTTAAGAAATCAACATTACCATAAAAAGTAAGAAACACTGGTGGTTTTAGGAAATCACTTGCCGTTTCAAGAAACCTGGTTTCTTGCTTTATTTGGCAATATTAGTTTCTTAAAAGAACCGATGTTATTTCGTTAAAGTACTACGTATCAAGATGCAAAATGCATCATGTAACCTGGATCGTAAGCAACCCCATTATGGAGGGCACCTCCCCTTTTAGTATTTGTACAAACACTTGATATTTATTTCAGTCCCATTCTTTCTCAATAGAAAACCGTAGCTGTGTATAGGCTTGTCAAAGTAATGGCAAAAATTTCCGTAATGAAACTGATAGAAAACTTGCGTAGCCTCAGGTACCGGTCACAATCAGGGGCGATCTCAGAACGCCGGTTGACCACTAGTCCAACTATTTTTTCCACATCTCAAACATATAAAGACATATTTTTTTTCTTAGAGGTTTTGCCCAATTTGGGCTAGCCATGGACCAGAGGAGACCTTCCTTGGATCCCGCCCCTGGTCACAATAGGAAGGGCCGGAGGCGGAGGACAACGGCGGAGCTAGGGTGGCCATGGTGGGCCTGAGCACCACCCCAAATTGGGATTTTTTTTTTTTACTTGTGTTTAAAAAAAAAAATTATATATAAAAGGTTTAGCGGTGTGTACTATACGACTCACCCCTCCTGCCTACCCTTCTAATAACGTCTGACTCTACTATTGCCGGAGGGCATAGGCGTCTAATCAGGCCATGCTTCGTTTAACTATAAAATAACGTTTTTCAAAAGCTGAATTAAGAGACAATTTTTTTTGGTCAAGCCTTCTGATCGAGCTCAGTGGAGGAAACCTGAGCCGTGAGCCTGCTCTTAGGTTTTCAAGTCCCGAGCTAGATTGCCAAGCTTAGTTGTATGCGAAGGGAAAAAAAATGTTTTTCAATTTCAATCACGGCATAGAATCTCTTCTCAATTATAAGTCTAAAGCCCTAATATAAAAAGAACTTAAAAAAAAAATAACTTTATGGTTTGCACGTTCCAAAGTAGTGGCTTAGTGCCCTTCCACACATTATTTGATCAAAATTTCTTTGGTCATCAATCTTGTTTTCTATATATATACTCTCATCTTTCAATAGAAACATTACAGTATTCTTCATTTTCATCTAAACTTTTGCATCTTTGACAGAATTATGGAAAAAATAAGTATTTTATTAATTATTACAGCAGCTTCATTTCTGGTACTTTCCAATGCTGCGAAAGAAGATCCTGCGGTGTTTCAGGTTGGTGGCAGAGTCCTGTGCCAAGACTGCACTGAGGGATGGAATGAATGGGTCAATGTTGCAAAACCAATCAAAGGTCTTTCCTTTCGCTTTTCCGGTTTTTACAATCCGTTTAAACTTTTTGACGAGTCGTTTCATTCAGTAGTTGTGTCTGTGCAGGTTGCAAGGTATCAGTAACATGCTTAGACAAGAGGAGCAGAATTGTGCATTTTGCGAGCGACTTAACCGATGATGAGGGTAACTTTGAGATTTCTGTGAAAAGAAGATGCCCCAATGGGAAAGAGCTTGATCCCAAAAATTGCCATCTCCGGCTCGTCTCATCACCGGATCCTGTGTGCAACATTGCCACCGACTTTGCCGGCGGAAAGACCGGCGTCAGGCTCCACCGCCCTGCCGTGGTGTACCGGGAAATTGTCAAATACATGCTGGGACCATTCTACTACACCACTCCCATGTGTGATGAACCTGATACTAACATTCTTGATTCCAAAGATGGCAAACAAAGCAACTATTGATGTCTACTCTCGCGTATGTATCAGGCGAAGCGGTAGCTAAATACCTCGACCGAAGTTTGTCATTGCACGTTTTGATTTGCAGTTTCCTGTTTTGGTTAAACGAAAAGATATGAAGATTAAAATTTCCAATTCTTGCTACCATTTTCACTTACATGTTTTTCTTTATGAAGAGGTATTTTGTTTCAAATGCTACTAATCTTGTTCATTCACTGGTTTCACGGAGTAATTGTTTCTTGCCTTTTTCCTGCCATTACAAACTAATTCCTTACTAATAACTAAAACTCACGTAGAAAATAAATAAATGAAATAAAATTCAAGAAGGAAGACTTCCATTCTTCTTCCTAGTACGTAACCATGAGAACAAAGTCCGTTCCATTCGTCTTCCTAGTACATAACCACGGGAACAAAGTCCGTGGCTTGGATGATATACGGCCTAAATTGACCGTGCATCTGCACGGGATTGTTTCATCAGCAGTAATGAGAATACCGTCTGCGTAACCAGATCGGATTTTGCTTTAAGCCACTTTATAATTTTTGGGGGCTCGAATACACTCCTCATGGCCTTCGCAAGTTTGAAAGAAGTCTTGGTTTTGATTTTTGAGAAACCAAAAGGAAAGCTAAAAATTTCTTCCAATAATCTTGTTTATATACAATGTTTAACCAGGTATCAGGGTCAATTTACAAGTAACCTATGCTTTTTCTGCAAAATGTGAGCATGTCAAGTATCAAAGCACACACCCATTCTTTCAAAGACAATACTAATCAAAGGTAACAATTGAAGCAGATTCCTAGCATTCAGTAAACAGATTCTCACAATGCAACAAGGTCATACTTCAAAAAGGAGAAGCCCTTCTTTCATGAGAAATATACCGAGAACTCTTCACATTAAAGAGAATCCAAACAATATGAAGATTGTAAATCCTATGCTCTGATTGGTCATCAAGAGCCGGGAACGTTAAGGAGCTGGAAGAGTTCCGGAAGATGGGCATTGGTAAGTTTGGTCCTCTTGCTGATTTCATGCTTCTTCTTCTTCTTCTTCTTTGTCTTGGGCTTGGGAGTAATTTTGTGGACCTGTGCCTCGGCCCTCCTCTTAGCAGTGTTTGTAGCAGGTTTCATTCCATTCTTGTGAAGATCTTTTTCAATGTCAATCATATCACGTGGGAGTTCAATCCCTTGGAATAATTGTTTCAGATCTTCATCAACTCGGAATAATTGTTTCAGATCTTCATCAACTTTAAAAACTAATAAGGGTTCATTTGGATACGCTATGTCCTCTTGTCAATCGAAGTTCGATAGCAACCAAATTTGGCCTGCGGTTTTCAAAGACTACGCAAAGATGGTTCATGAGATCATCTCTCATGGTCAAGGAATCATAGATAAGAGCAAATTACAAACATGTCTTGAGATTACTCAATATTCCATAGACACTCCATCTCATTTCAAAAATAAAACATTCTTCTCCTGAAGTTTGATTTCTATGGTAAGTCCCTTCTACAAGTAAAAAATAAATATGCATTTTTCTGATTTCTACCCTTCATGCTAAGTTGAAATAGTTACTCAAGGATATACACCATAATTTCCCTTCTTATTTTATTTTTATATTTTAAGAACATTTTCAAACATGGTGAGAAGCAAAAGGGTGTAACTAAATATAAATATATGTTTTTACTTATATTTTGTATAGAGAAAATCCACAGGGTAGGTTAATGCAACTTCTGAAAAGAAGGCGTTGTCTCCATAACAATAGGTCTCAGAAGGAATTTCAATAATTTGTTGTACTCTAGAATAAAAAGATTCTAGACCATATTAGCTACATTCTTTTTCTTCCTTACACATCTTAAAACCGTACAATTTGCCTTGCAGGAAATGATGTAAACATAGCTGCTAAAACATAAGAGACATGATAGCTGTCAATTCAATACCAAGTTGAGATTCCTCTTATAATATGTTCTAGAAGAACTAAAAGATATTTTTTGACCTTAGGTCACCCTCTCCGCTCTGTGTACATGTCAGTTGGGGGTTTTAATAGTTAACAGAGTAAATTCACATTTATCTGCAAAATCGAATTGAACAAGAAGTGCTCAGAAATTCACATTACCTGTAAGTCCTCCATGACATTTGGATATGAATCCTTAAGATCAATTACAGCAATTCCCTCTAGAAATTTTTGTAACAAGGAAAGAAGGTCATCTTTATCTTTCAAATTGTGTTTAGACTGCAAGCAATCATGAATATCATTGTAGAAGAGATCAAGAGAACAATTGCAAAAACTGAGGATAACGACCCGGCAGGAGACAATGAACCTGAAGCAAACAGAAATACCTTGTAAGAGAATTGCTTCCCATCATAATTCACTTTGGGGTTGTTCCTTAAACTGTCAAAGACAGCTTTGTTAGCATTGGCATCCACATAGCACGCTTCATTTATTTGCTCAGTTGTCAAGGCTTGCCTTGTCTGGAAATAAGACATATCAATAAGTTTTGGGCTGCTCAAAAGGTAACCATTGTCCCGCAATATAATAATTCCAGAATTATAAATAAAGTTGCAGTTAGGTACGACTGAATGGTTCCATCAAATGTACCAAGCTCCATCAATACAACTAGCATCCCATGGAAATTCACTACTTCAAGAATTTTTATATCCTGCTCTCTTGAGTAATATATCCATGGTACTTAGAACAAAAATGGAGATTTTTTCAGCATTATGGAACAGACTACCTAGAACTCTATATTTCTGTGAATCATGGCAATTACGCAAAATAACATAAGTTTTGGGATGCCAAACCAATAAACAACACAAAATATGAACGAGAAAAACTAGGCATATTATAAAAACTTACATTACTAGAGGGGATTTTACTTTGAAGACGTGAAACGGAAAATTTTTTCAACAGTACAATCAACATGTCAATTAAGTCAATAAAACATTAAGGGGTCCAAATTCATGCAAGTAGTATCTCTATCACAGTCTCCTTAGCAACACAACCAGAAATTTCAATGTAAATTCAAAAGCATGTGGCATTATCACTCATCAACAAGAAAGATGTTATTGTATATTTTGACAATGCTTCTTCTAACTTGAAACGGTAAAACATATATCTCATGAATGCTAGAAAGTGGCCCTTCAAGACTACCTGGTTAATGCTTAGACATAAGTACCTAAAAAGATCCTTTGTCCCTAATCCAATAAAACAAATTTCCATTGTACTTCAAATTTGAGACCAGGTTGATGCAATCAAACCCTGAATAAGGAAGTCATTTTTTTGTTCCTAATTTACCAAGTCATGCGAAGGGAGGCAGAACATTAGCATAACAACTCATCTAATTTATTGTCAGAAACGAGCGGGGAAAGTAGAAAAACAACTAAAATAAATCTGTACCTCAAAGAGCAAATCAATAGCACGCTTGATTTGAGCCCCCACAGGAGCTTTCCTTATACTGTTAATATGTTGAAGCCGTTCGGTATCGTCTGAAAATCTAACAGGAGGATTTGAAGACTTGAAATTTGCTGAAGTTGATGTGCTCGAGGGTGTGGATTCGAACGATGCTGATTTTGAAAATCCTGCTTTAGCAGCAATGTTTGTTAGAGTTGCCTGGCACTTCTCTTGCTGTTTCTTGAATTTAGTCCGACTTTCTTTAAGCGTTGCCATCTGAAGAAGGAAAAATTTTGCGCAGTACCTAAAATTGCTTACCCCCACTGGGATTTGATCGCTCAGAAATTTGCTCAGTACCTAAAATTGCTTGCCCCCACTGGGATTTGATTGCTGGTTGTGTTAGGGATTGAGTCAAATTTGTGAAGAAATCCTAATTTGAAAAGGAAAAAGAATTATATTTAGGGTAATAGAACCATAGAAGGAATTTTTTTGAATTGTTTGCCACAAGTAACTTGTTACCGGTAATGATTTAGACTGGGTTGTAATTGGGGTTTGCACGGTAACCCAAAAGTGGGAA
The DNA here is from genome assembly GCA_963692815.1 of Nyctanthes arbor-tristis. Lineage (NCBI taxonomy): Eukaryota > Viridiplantae > Streptophyta > Magnoliopsida > Lamiales > Oleaceae > Nyctanthes > Nyctanthes arbor-tristis. The sequence goes on along the minus strand of CAVNYN010288449.1, from coordinate 756 downwards.
AAAATTTCAGTTAGTAGGGTAGGCTAATGAATAAGTTACACGTGAGTTTTTAATTTCTATTTTTTAGACTCTTAAACTCATGTACGAGTTGTTGATTAGTTTGATTTTTGAGCTCTATTTTTTAAACCCTTAAACGAATGTAGTAGTTGGGATTAAGCTACTATAGTGAATTGTCACGTCGGCATGGTTATTGGGAAACTGGAGATAGAAGAGTTACGCCTTTAAAATGCTATGAAAACGAATAAGATCCATCCATTTTGACCATTCAAATTTTAAAAGGATGAAAATGGTCTCTTTACTCCTCATATATTAAAATAAAAAAACAAAAGTTTTCTTTTAAATTTAAAAAAAAAAAAAAAAACCTCCAAAAGTGCTGCACTCCAAATTTAGGGACCAATCGAGAAAGGAAATGTAGCGATGATTTATGACCGACAAATGTAGCGATGATTCGTGACTTGCTGGTGGTTGTATCTCTAGTGGTGGCTGTGGCGGCATGGTGGTGATGATGTGACCGACTGTGCCGGATTGGTGAGTCCCCAGTGAGTGTGGCAGTGTGGTGGTGGTGGTGTTTGTGACCGTTGACCGGCACATTCTATATCTAAAGGACAGTGTGGCAACACACCATTGGGTGATGATGGGCCCCCAACACATCCAATGAAGTGCTGCCACACTGTCCTTTGGACACCATAGAAAGACCGCCTTTGACCTAGTTCACCTATGAGCAAGTGAGAAGAAAGATAATGTTTTGTTAAGTTA
>CAVNYN010288448.1:0-26215 GCA_963692815.1 Nyctanthes arbor-tristis | reverse complement strand
TAAATCAAAGATTGAAATGAAAAAAGTGTCAAATAGAGAAAAAAAATCAAATTCAACTAAAAAGTCAGGTACCAGAATTAAAAAGTCACGAATAGAAATTCTCACATTCAAATTAAAAATGTCACATTGATTGTGCTATGCTTAATTAAAAAATTACATATCAAAATAAAAAGTCTCAAAAAAAAAAAGACCACATTCATTTAAAAATGTCATATTTATTATGTCATGTTTAATTAAAAAGTCACATAATATTGAAATTAAAAAGCTCATATTTAATTAAAAAGCCATAAATACAAAAAATCACATTAAATTTAAAAACATCACTTTAATTGTGACATATTTAATTAAATTAAATTAAAGAAAATCACATATTTAAATTAAAAAGTCACTTTTAGCCAATTAAAACTCCACAATTTGAAAATCTCACATTCAATTTAAAAATGTCACATTTATTGTATTATATTAATTTAAAAGTCGAATCCGTTATTTATAGGTAATTATTTAGACAATCTTTAAAAAAACGGGGTAAAATATCTTTATATTATTTTTCTCTAATTATATAATGCATAGAATACGATTGTAAATTTACCCATTTTTTCTAAAAAAATTACCTAAATGATAACCTATAAATAGTATTTTTCTTAATAGTCATCATAATTTAAAAATCACAAATAGAAAAAGTTATATTTAATTTTAAAATGTCACATTAATTATATATCAACTTAAATTGAAAAGGCACGTTAGTTCATAAATATTTCATTAATTGTTATTTTTTCTATTATCATTTGTTTAACTGTTTTTCTTCGTCTTCATTTGTGAATTTTATAGAAAAATATGACAATTAGTGTAATATTTATGAATTAATGTATATTTTTTCTATACGTAATTAAGCTTGACATAATAAATGTGATATTTTAAAATTAAATATAACATTTGTATTTGTGATTTTTATTTACCTGTGACTTTTGATACAATAAATGTGATTTTCAAATCAATTGAGATTTTCTAATTGTGGTGTTTTGACTAGCAAAAAGTGATTTTTTGATTTAAATATGTGATTTTCTTTAACTTAATTAAATCTGTCAAAATTAAATTGATATTTTTAAATTGAATGTGATTTTTTGCATTTGTGACTTTTTAACTAAATATTAACTTTTTAATTTCAATATGTGACTTTTTAATTAAACATGACATAATCAATATGGCATTTCCAAATTGAATGTGGTCTTTTCTCATTTGTGACTTTTTTATTTTGATGTGTAATTTTTTAATTAAATGTAGCACAATCAATGTGACATTTTTAATTTGGATGTGACATTTTCCATTTGTGACTTTTTAATTTTGATAAGCGACTTTTTAATTGAATTTGATTTTTTCTATTTGATATTTTTTTCATTTCAATATGACATTTTTTTTTTTAAATTTGAATGTGATTTTTATAAATTTTAACTTTTTAACTGAATGTGACTACTTTTTAATTTGGTGATCAAAATTCATCAATGTAGTAGTGTTTTGTTAATTTTACTCCAACATGTGTCATTTATTACGACATATAGCGCGTTAAAAACCACCTCTAATTTCATTTCGAACACACTATTCTTTAGCCGATTCTATTAGTCATCACCGTCAACAAACGCCATTTCTCTATTAGATTTTAATGCTTTCCCTATCGCCACAATTGGAAATACGAAGGTCCGCCCATATTTAAGCTTCCATGATTTTTTTCATCCTACGGAAACACTCTCTTCCTTTAGCGCCAGTTGCGAACCCTGGGTTTGGCTTGGTCATTATTGGGAAGTCACGCCAGAGTCTTCAATGACCAGATTCGTCAGTCTTATGTTTAGATTTTTGTCCTTATTTGCTTTCCCCACTGTCCAATTTTTTTGCCAAATTCCTTGCTTGACTTTTCAATTTGACTCATGTTTTATGGTTTTTTTTCCTTGATTTAAAGAATAGCTAGTCTCGTACCCGTGTGTTGATGGGATTACCACATAGAAAGAACTCTAAAGAAATTGAAATAAAAAAAAAATCACAATTATATATGACCTCTAATAAATAAAATATTGAAACATAGAACATTAGTTGGTAAAAAAAAAAAAAAAACCGGTAGCAAAAAACTCTTTGAGTGAAATGTCTCTTTATACAGACATTAATGTACGAAAATATGGAGAATATAATAATGACATACAATGAAAATGAATTTCACTCTAAGTGTGAAATTATACATGTACTTCCCATAATAGTAATAGCAAAGCAATAGAACAAAAATGGCATACAAATATATTACTACAAATGGTAAGGTAAAAAAAAAAAATCAATATCCATTAAATTTTGCGCCCAAGAGTTGAAAAGTAGAGACTGTATCTGTAAATAAAAGAATGATCATAAGGATCAAATGTAATGACATGGCTAATTAAAGTACAACTGAACGTATATTATTATTCATATGTAATTTTTTTGCAAATCAAAAATCATGATGGTAAAGGGCTTGGAAGTAGAATAAAGTATGACACTGAAAGCAACAATGGGCCTCTCCCCAACTCATTTTCACCCAACAGCCTCTAGACTATTTTCTTTGTATTGTACTCCTATCAAAATTCTTCATCTACAGCAAAAAAAATTAATCAAGAAAATAAAACATATATTTACTTCTTCCATTATCCCGCTGTATAACTTTTGCACGATTTTACTTATTAATTTTGCTATCCTTTGCTGCTTCTCTATTATTGCTATCCTTTGCTGCTTCTCTATTATTGCTTCAACATCCATTTGAACCCAAGATTGGACAAAAAATTAAAGTTGTTCCAGCGGCGGATCTAGGATGGATTATTTAGGGGGGCTTGATTTTGATTAAGCGCTATATATAGTATTTTGCTGGAGTCCAATAGGTAATGTAACATAATATCAACTACTAATATGCTCTAATAAATGTGCTAATATCATTGGCTCCTAGCATGTTACGTCACCATCTAGCACCGTCATGATGTCTGACCTCTGACACTCGAATCGTACGAAGGGCACGAGCAAAATAATTTTGCAAATTGAAATGTGATTTGTGAAAGAATAATGCTATGTAGCATCAGTGGTGCTTGGCACCAGTCTAGGTGGCATCTAATGTGGCATTAAATGATAAGTGGAATTAAATGAATAAATAAATGATCAACTTAATTCAACTTATCATTTAATGCCACCTTGATATGGTGTCAAGCATCAGTGATGCTAAATAGCATTACTCTTTGTGAAACGCACCTTAGTATTTCAAATGATGACATGTTGCTATCTTAAGTATTTGACAATTATAGTGCTAATTACTAAAAAAAACATGTTTTTATAAAATAGTTGTTCTCTATGCCAAATTATTTTTTTTTTAAAAAAAGCACAACAAAAAATATTTTTTCCCCGAGTTGGTGGGCTCAAGCCCACCCTGCCCGGGGCCTAAATCCGCCCCGACGCTCTACATCATGAAAGTTATCATCTTTAAATCTTCCTAAGCTGGTGCATATCAAAATTGCAACTAAGCTGAAAGAAATAATCTGATAAATATCAAAACAATAATTATAGGGAGACATTTTTATCTGACGTGAATTGGTGACATGCTTAGTTGGCCATCATGTGTTGATTGTCTGTGCGCCATGATATCTACTACTTACATATATACAATTAATTCAAAATGGACAACTAATACATATCACTCATTCATGTCACATAAAAAGTCTCCCTAGAATTACTCATATCAAAATGGAAGGTCCATCTAAAAAAGAGAGCAAAGTGGGAAGGGCAAAGAGTAACTAATATATATGCACAAAACTGCACCCAAATTAACTAATATTAATATAGTACCAGTACAATACACGGGATGAATAATGCTACAAAAATATAATAAATAGGAAGCTACAGCAAATGAGTAACATTTGAACATCAATTAAAAATATAAAATCACGAATTTACATCAATTGAATTAATAAGAGAAATAAACTTAGTAACGGTAGAATTCCAAACTATTCAAATAATTTAAATTCATTCAATAGTCATTCTGTCCATATGTTTCAATGGAAAAATTTTATTGGTAAATTTATCAACAAATCTACAAAAGAAATAAAAGACAATAATCCATAAAAGCATAACCATGCAAGACGAAAATTCCATTCTAATATATTAGTGAAAAATAGTTGCCCAGTAATAAAATTTCAAAGTTTTTTAATAGTGAAGTTTATTATTAATAGTTAGGTTAAATACAATTAGTGATATATAATATATTAGTGAATCAGTTGCCCAGTAATAAATTTTTTTATGATAACAATATACTTTCTTTACACAAGAATTAATTTTACTGTGTTTCTCTTAAAGCAAGAAGATGGTTTAACAAATTTTGATTCTCCATTGTTCTAGAAATGCGATATGTCTCGTTTGTTGTTAGCTAGAAACAAATAAATAAATCGAAAGATGCGTGAAAGCAAAATAATACTGAATTTTACAAAGCTATGTTAAGCATAAACAAAAATCTAAATATGTTTTAATTTCTATTTGCAACAGAAATTCACAGTCAGTAATAAAATTTCAAAATTATTAATGGTGAAGTTTAATTTTTAAGGGTAGATTAAATACAATTGGTGATTTAGAATACAATAGTGAATTAGCTGCACAGTAATAAAATTTCGTTTAACGATAACAACATACTTTATTTACACAAGAATTAATTTTACTATGTTTCTCTTAAACCAAGAAGATGGTTTTACGAATTTTGATTCTCCATTGTTCTAGAAATGTGATATGTCTTGTTAGTCTTCAACTTGAAACAAATAAATAAATCGAAAAAAGCATGAAAGCAAATTAAAACCGAATTTTACAAAGCTATATGAAGCATAAACAAAAATCTAAACATGCTTCAATTTCCATTTTCAACAGAAATTCACACCATCGATTAGATTGTAGATTTTTAGGGCAGATATGAAGGAAAATTAATTGCAAATTACAAATCTTGGGCAAGATATAAATAGCCGATCATCCATAATTTACATGGTAAGAAAAAGAATGTATTCAAGGAAAGTTTTGTGAGTTAAAAAAAGAAAGTAAAACGAAAATTAAATTAAGAAATATAGGTATGTTGTACACCATAAGAACAGCTGTACCGATAGGCACCATAACAAAAAGGTAGGAAAATTGCGGTGCCGCACAACTGCTCTTAATTTATAATAATAATAATAATAATAATAATAATAATAATAATAAAATAATAATATGATATATATAAGATGTCTAGATGTAGACAATGTCTATAAATACCTATATATATCAACGGTCCTATTTTTGTTTCTCTCCCTTCTTCACTACTGTATTAACTATTCATATCTTAACAAATGTCCATTACTTCATGCAATTCACATGACTATTGTAGATGTCTTATACCAATTTTTATTAATTCTAACGTCATAGGAAGTCATCCACCTTATACCAAGGTCACTTGGCTTATTAAATGCACAAGTTTCAAATTGTTTGAATTATGCACTCCTAAATAATTAGTAAAATAACATAACATATAACTAGTGTAGTACCCGTGCAACCAAATTAACAGAAGTCCAAAATCTCAAAATAAATAAGAAATTCAACATTAAATATAAACCTTCAATGAAAAATCAAAATATAATCTCATCAAAAAGAATCACAAAATACAATTACAAAAAGATTAGTATTTAAAATACAAATGTATATATACACGATAATGTAATCCAAATATAATCTTTCACTAATATGATTAAAACTTGCAATTATAATGGAAACACTACAAATTGAAAATCAGTAGATGAAAATAAAAAAAAATGTGTATGACCTCATGAAACTCGTGAGGCTATTATGACAATGTATGTAGATGTTTATATACACTTACAAAAGCGCCACAAAAAGGCGAGACTATTTTTAATTTAAAACATCTTTGACCTAAAACGAACATCATAAGAAAATATTCATCTCTCATGACGTTACTCTGCTTCCAATTCTTATTCTTATTCTATTCAAAAGGAAAAGTCCTAAATATCTCGAGAAGTCTTCTTCACCCCAGTCTACGTGTAAGATCAAGAATCAGCAACGACCTGTGTTAGTGAGAAAAATCCTACATCTTGACATTACTAATTAAAGTGTCAAATATTATTTTAATTTGTCACGATTCATTGCATGATAATTCTTTCACGTATAATATTATTTTTAGCATGCAAATTAAGTTGTCTTGAGCCGAAAGTTAAGTCGCGGCGTGTGTATTTATCTCAAATTTTATACATGCAAGGTCTTAATGTTTCCTAGTTAAATTAGGTTTACCAGGTTTAATTAGAAGTCTTATTTAGGCGTATGTAGAATCCAACTAGAATTAAGAAAGTTTGAATTTATGGTAATTATCTATTCTAACTTTCCTTATTCTCCTACATATATATGGTAACGTTTTGTTTTTCATAACAACTCGAAGACGTGACGATATATGTATATTCCTTTTTGTAGATCGAATATACGAGCAAGAGCCAAGTTGAAAGCAAGAAAATAAATTTGTGCATTATCCAAAGTGCTCGACCGCAAGAAGAGAAAATCAAACACTGCCCTTTTTACCGTGAGACTTTGTCTTGCAAACCGATCTTCAAGTACACAATGTGTTTGTGCCTGGCATACCCTTCAAGTACGTGGTAGGCAACCACATTGGTGCGAGGGACATATCCACTTAGGTACAAGAAGTTTAGAGGTCAAGTCATCCTAAGATGAGTTCGGGAGATCTCTAGGAGCTTAATGGACGCTCTGTGAGGCGTGCGGGAGAAAGAAGGAGCAACGAGAGTCGGCCCATTGTCAAAAGGTGAAAAGAGAGAGTTTTTTATAATTTTAGCTTTTGCATATTTAGTTTCTATTGTGATAGCACGTTTTATTCTTTCTCTGTACTAAACTCACCTTTTAATTAGGGGATTTGTTTGTCCCGTGGCAAAGGTGCCTGCAGTTTTTCCTAGTTGGGTTTCTGTGTCATCATTCTGGTGTTATTTAATTCCGCATTTATACCCGAGCTAGACATATCTAGGTCGCGTTACACTTTACACCAGTAAACGTTGCTAGGTAGGATATATCCTGGCTAGAGTCTAGATAACCACCTAATTCATAGTTGGTATTAGAGCAGGTTCACTTAAGTTATTAGTGAGATAAGGTTTATTAGACATAAATACATCTTCTATTAAACCACCTATTCTAGACGGGTCTAACTATACATATTGGAAAGTTCGCATGCAAATTTGTATTTAGTCTATTGATAATAGGGATTGAACATCTATTCATACTGGTAACATAGCACTCACTGTTACAGTTGAAGATGGACTGTTGCTGTTAAGCCTCAAACTCAATATACTACTGAAAAAAATACTACATGTGGATGGAACTCTAAAGATTTAAATCCTATTTTTTCCTTTATAGATCAAAGTCAATTTAAGCTTGTTACAAATTGCAGGACTACTAAGGAAGCACGGGATGCTCTTCAAGTTGCTAGTGAAGGAACCAATGTGGTTAAGACCTCAAGACTCCAATTACTCACTCTTGAGTTTGAGTAAATCACAATGAAGGACAATGAGGAATTCAGGGACTACTATGCACGGTTGCGTGAGATCACCAATCAGGCACAAGCTCTAGGCAAGACGTATTCTAATCAAAAGATAGTCAAGAAAATTCTACGATCTCTTCCAGACAAGTTCTAGATGAAGGTCACAGCTATTGAAGAAAGTAAAAAGCTGGACGAGATGCGTATGGATGAGTTTGTGGGGTCCTTGTTAACATATAAGCTAAACATATCCAAAAGGAAAAAAGAAAAGAAACCCGGAATTGCTTTCAAGAGCAAGGTGGAGGATTCTAAAAGTGAGGAAGAATCTGATGAGGAAGAAAACATCCCACTCTTTACCAAACAGTTTAAAAAGTTTTTGAAAACCAAAGAGCAAAAAGGTGGGAGATTTGGCAATCAATATAAACCTCAAAGATCTTTTGAAGAATCAGAATCAAGATAAAGAGCAACAGCCATATTAATAGAATAAATCAAACTACAGGAAATTCAAAGGTAACAACTTCCCAAAGACTCAATCTTCGAGTAGGATAAAGTGCAGAGTCTGTGATGGCTACGACCACATTGTAGCAGAATGTCCAAAAGCTCAAAGGAAGTGGAAGAAAGGTAAAAAAGCCATGAAAGTTTCCTGGAGTGAAGACGAGGAGGACATGTCTGGCTCAAATCCGATACTTCATCAGAAGAACAACTTGCAGTACTGATAGTACATGTCCAGTCTTAGTCTAGTTCGACGAACTGCTTCATTGCTAACACTGTAAAATTATCTTCAAGTGAGGATAATCCAAATTCTGCAGTGCGCCTTTTAGGGAGAGAACCCAAGAGCAAAACCGTGCGGGCCAGGCCTATAGCGGATAATATCATGTCAAAGTATAGCGGGTCATTACATATAGAGTCAACTTGTGATAGAACAAGATAAGTTTGATATGCTCCAAGTCATGATGGAATTCTTTGATGATGAAAAGAGAGATCTGCTAAAGTCCATTGAACACAAAGATGAGCAGATTAAACAGTTTACAATGGATTTGAAGCATGCCAATAAGAGGATCAAACAGTTGAAAATTGGAGCTGGTAGGTTAAGTGAAGTCCTGAAGTATGAAAGACCTTCAGCCGACACATCTGGACTAGAATACAAAGGAAAAGGCAAAACTCTTTAGTAGACAGTTTTTGTAAGAGAATCATGGGAAAACTTCCAAAAGGAACCTGTAGGACAAAAAAGGAATTCTGGACTCAGCAAGATACGTCTAGACTCTCTTCAAGCAAAACTGTCCGAAAGAACAATCCACCAAAATAGCAACAGTAAGATACCAGAAATCAGCCTCCTACTGTTAGACCAGCTCAGAACTCCAAAGTGTATGGTAATGTCAGACATGTAGATTGTAACTTTTGTGATGAATTTGGTCATGATGTTTTTACTTGTCAAAAATACATTAACTTGATCAACACACATAAAGTCAATATAGCTGAAACAAAAGGTAAGATAAAGCAGGTTTGAGTGAAAAAAAGAGAGAGTACAAGAGTTGTGTGGTGAAACATTCTTTAAGTGCTCTAATCCCTAACACATGGTACTTTGATAGTGGATGTTCTAGGCCTATGACAGGTGAGTTGGAATTGCTGTCTAATTTCCACAGAGGTGAAACAGGTTTAGTTACATTTGGAAATGGACAACAAGGTCATATTGAAGGATCTGGAAATATTTGCATTGAAGGCTTATCCACTCTAAAAGGTGTTCTATTTGTTTATGGTTTAAAAGCAAATCTTTTGAGTGTTGGTCAATTGCGTGATGGCAATCTGAGAGTGCTATTTTCTAAAACTGAATGTAAAGTTTTTGTACTTGATCCAAATTCAAATGTGATTGGACAAACTTTACTTAGAGATGTTAGGTCTAGTGACAAGTACTGTATTTTAAATCCAAAACTGACTTGTAAAGTTGCTAGTACTAACCCTGCAGAGCTTTGGCATAAGGGATTGGGTCACATGAATTATCAAAGTCTACTTAAATTGACCAAGAGTGGAGCTGTTAGGGGCACTCCAGAATCAAATTCAATTTCTAAAACAATGTGTGAACCATGCCAGAAAGGTAAGCAAACCAGAAATTCACACAAGGCAGGTCAGCACCTATCCACCTCAAGTATACTTGAACTTATTCATATGCATCTTATGCGTTCTATCACAATTGAGAGCATTGATGGAAAAAGGTACATTTACATCTGTGTTGACGATTTTTCTAGATATACATGGGTTAATTTTATTAGAGAAAAATATGATACATTTGACAGATTTTGTGTTTTGTTCTAAAAACTCTCCAATGAAAAATCAGATAAAAGTGTTACCATCAAGAGAATCAGAAGTGATCATGGAAAAGAATTTGATAATTCTAATTTTTCTGACTTTTGTGAAAAGTATGGTGTCATGCATGAATTTTCTGCACCGAAAACCCCTGAACAGAATTGTGCAATCAAAAGAAAAAATAGGAACTTACAGAAAATGGCTAGAGTTATGCTTAATAGCAAAAACTTACCTGCTAAGTTATAGGCTAAAGCAATCAATACTGCATGTTACATCATTAATAGAGTAACACTTAGACCTGTAACTAATCAGACTCCATATGAAATTTAGAAAAGCAGAAAACCTAGATTGAGCTATTTACATGTTTTTGGTAGTAAATGTTATATTGTAAATGATAAGGATTATCTAGAAAAATTTGATGTCAAATCTGATGGAGTCTTTGTTGGTTGTTTTGAGAATTCTAGAGCTTATAAAATCTATAACATGAGAACTCAGAATATTGTTGAGTTTATAAATGTTAAAGTTGATGATACTGCTGACTACTCCGTTTATTCACAAGAACCTGAAATTGAAAATCTGAAAGTCATCTCAGTACAGAATCAGACTGACAGAACTGAAGCAGGACACGTCCCGCCCCAATCAACCACATTAAGACAGTTAGAGTCTGAGTGAGATACATCCCGCCAAGTTCAGAATGATCAAATTACAGAATCTGAATCTGAAACAGAACCTGAATCAGGACCAGAACCTAGAAGATAACCATCTACCAAAATTCAAAAGGCACATTCAGTTGACAACATCCTATCCAGAAAAGAAGGGATAGTGAACAGAAAGAAATTTCAACAAGAATTTGGTCACATGTGTTACATTTCAACAGTTGAACCTAAAAATGTGAAGGAAGCTTTATAAGATGACAATTGGGTTCAAGCAATGCAAGAAGAGCTGAATCAGTTTGAAAGGAATCAGGTTTATGACTAGTGCAAGACCTTCTGATGGTAATGTAATTGGAACAAAATGGGTCTTCAAAAACAAGTCAAATAAGTAAGGTAAAATCATCAAGAACAAAGCAAGACTTGTGGCTCAAGGCTATACCCAGATGGGAGGGATAGACTTTGATGAAACATTTGCACCAGTAGCCAGACTTGAGTCAATCAGATTATTACTTGCAGTAGCATGTCATGTGGATTTAAAGCTATATCAGATGGATGTGAAGAGTGCATTTCTTAATGGCATTCTGAATGAGAAAGCATGTGTTGCGCAACCACCAGGATTCACTGATCCACAGTATCTTGAATATGTGTACAGATTGAGAAAAGCTTTATACAGCTTAAAATAAGCTCCTAGGTATGAAAGACTCACCACGTTTTTTATTGAACAGGGCTACAATCGAGGAGGTACTGTCAAGACTTTATTCACCAAGCCATTGAAGAAAGGAATGATTGTTGCTCAAATCTATGTGGATGATATTGTTTTTGGATCCACTTCAGAAGCTAAGACAAAGGACTTTGTCAAGACAATACAAACAGAATTTGAGATGAGCATGGTTGGTGAACTTACATTTTTTCTGGGATTACAGGTTAAGTAGGACACGTCTGACATCTTTATTTCTCAGACAAAATATGCTAGAAATCTGGTAAAGAAGTTTGGGTTGGAAGTTTCTAAACTGATGAGAACTTGAATGGCTACTAATCTGAAATTGTCAAAGGATGATCAAGCTAAGGCAATTGATCCTACTTTATATCGTAGCATGATTGGAAGTTTACCCTATCTGACAGCAAGCAGGTCAGACATATCCTTCAGCGAGGTGTGCATGCTAGATATCAGTCGAAGCTGAGAGAGACACATCTATCTACAGCCAAGAGAATTATCAGATATGTCAGTGGAACAATAGAGTATAGCATATGGTTTTCTAAGGATGCCAATGCTAATCTTGCTAGATACTCAGATGCAGATTGGGCTGGGAATATTGATGACAGAAAAAGTACTTCAGGAGGATATTTCTACATAGGGAACAACTTAGTTGCCTAGATAAGCAAAAAGCAAAATTCCATTTCACTCTCCACAGCAGAAGTAGAATATATAGCTGCAGGAAGTTGTTGTACACAGCTTCTATTGATGAAACAGATGTCGGAAGACTATGGAATTTCACAAAATCAGGCCACTATTTTCTGTGATAACACAAATGCCATAAACATTTCTAAAAATCCAGTTCAACACTCAAGACTAAGCATATTAATATAAGACATCAGTTTATTAGAGAGTTGGTTGAATATAACGTGAGTGCCTTGGGGTATGTTCAGACAAAATATCAGCTTGCAGATCTGTTTACTAAAGCATTGGATGCATCTAGGTTTGAAGGCTTAAGAAAATATATTGGCATTTGCATACAGCCTAAATAGGCTCAACATCATAGAAAGAAAAATTGCATTGCATTGTACATATAATATATACATCTATATAAAAGAAAAAGAAAAAAAAGGGTTTTCATTATTTTCATTTTTCATTATACTTGTGTGATTTGTGTGTCATTCATGTTCATATTAATCAAATTACTTTATATCTGTGTAGGATATTACTGAGATACCTAAAAGAGGACGCATTCTGAAGAGATTAGTCAAAATTGTTCTCATAATTACATAAAGATAAACTGCGTAAAAAAAGATGGAATACATCATGACTGTTTTGCACTATAAGAGGTTTTCTGTTTAAGAGTCATAAATTTGACATAGACCTATGGTCAGTATCTATACTCTTCGGCACGATATACGACCAATAATGTCTAAGGTGCAGAGTCAGTAAGGGCAAAAGCTACCAGTCAACCAAGTCTTTGAGTACGTACAACTACCTTTACCCTCAGAAGACAATGCTCAAAATTATAGAAAAAGTCAAACAAGCTGAGGACTTAAAAGTTGTATTTTTTTAGAGTTGTTCAGATGATGATCGGTCTTCTTGTGCACCACTCGTAAGTCTCAATAAGTTAGGCCCTCATAAGGTGCAAAGTGGGATATAGATTGACCATAAAAGATAAATTCAAAAGAAATTCTAGTAAAAAATTGGGAACAGTTCAGTTGATTGAATACTTCATGATGTGAACTTCAAAAGGTATTTTGAGAAGTATTCAGTACTGTTAATTTATTTAATGTTGGTTCATTACATTTGCATATGTTTGCCTGTGTGCGTTAGCCCTGATGCATCTGGTACTTTAGTTGATGAATCAAGCAGGACGCATCTGGCTGAGCTTATACTTTGTGGCAATTACAAGTAAAACCGCTCTTAAAATTTCTAACGGGCGAATTTTTAAAACCAACATTCTGAAACTGTCTGGGTTTCCTCTTATTTGTCAAACTTCCCTCTTTTTCATCACAAACCCTAACTGTTTCTGAATTATCATTCCTTCTTCTAAAAATTTCCTAAATCACGCTAAAAAGTCTTTGCAAGTTTTTGTGTATTGTTTTCAAGACTTTCTCATAGCAAAAGATGGCTGGCAAAGGAAAATCTACTAGTGGTGTTCGTCGAAGCAGCAGAATTTCTAAGAAATCAAGAACAGACACAAGAGCTTCTCAAGCGTCTGTGCAAAATCCTTTTCCATCACCAGTACAACATCCAGAACTCATTCCCAAAGAACCAACACTGATTACCTACGTTCCAATGGCGGAGGTTCTGTACTATCTTGATCCCTTGATAGCAATCGTATTGTATGTTCCACCACAGGAATGCGATCAAGCAGAATAGATTCCTAAACCACCGACAGACCCTGTTCAATGGCCACAGCCGCAGCCGGAGATTTCCATTCCACTGGAAAACCTAATCACAGAACCAGAAGTACCTAATCTGGCAGTTATAGTTCCAGAGGCTGAACCCCCTCAAAATCAGCTTGAGGATCCTCAGCCAGAGGTTGTTTAGGAAGCGATTTAGGAGGAAATCCCTAATATCCAGAACATTCTTCAATCAATTGCTAGGGAACATGAAAACCCTAAAGAAATTGGGAAAAATCAAATGCAGAAAGAGAAGTACCCAGAAAAAGCTGCTGTTGATACTGTTGAGACAGATAAAACAACTTCTGACAAGGGTGAAGAAAACAAATCCATGTTGCATACTGCGAAGGATTTTGAAGAAGAAGAATCTGAGGATTCTGAATCCATTCAGGACACGTCTGTACTAGACAGAGAGCAGAAATCCAAATAGGTTCATGGGAAGAAATCTGACCAAGATAGTGATTTTCAGATGGAAGAATTAGAAGAGAGAATGCTGATGAATTGTCTGAGAAGTCAGAACAATTCAGCGAAAAAGAAAAGAAGCGAAGGGAAGACATTTAGAAAGGGAAACAGATTATGCCAAATTTACCAAAATGTCGACCAGTTACCTGAAGATTAACCGGGATCCAGATTGGAAACCCCAGACAACCATCAGTTGAGTAAGGGCCAGTTGATCTGGACACGTCTTGCGAGGGGTCTACTGCAAGTGAAACCAACCTAGGCCAGACACATCCTGACCTAGATGATTTCAAACGGACTGAAATCAGAACAGTAAGAGGTTCCTTTATCCCCTATAGTTATTGTTTTCATGATAAGAAGGCTGCTCAATTATTCAGAAAATTTGTGAATTATCGAAAATTTAGCTATGAGAGGAGGATCATGGTGTCTGATTTTGAAATGATTGGGTTAGATGACTTGGTTAAGTTTTTTAATCTGGAAAAATTATTTGACTGGAATGGGAAAATCAATGAAACCTTGGTGAATGAATTCTTGTCCAACATTCCAAAGAAATTTGGAAGTCCTGATTGTCTGTTCACAACTAAAATACACTTGATGGGGAGGATGGTTAAATTTACCACTGAAAGCCTTAGAAAGTGGCTAGGACTTAGGAA
The DNA here is from genome assembly GCA_963692815.1 of Nyctanthes arbor-tristis. NCBI lineage: Eukaryota > Viridiplantae > Streptophyta > Magnoliopsida > Lamiales > Oleaceae > Nyctanthes > Nyctanthes arbor-tristis. The sequence continues at coordinate 11,495 of CAVNYN010288448.1, read as the reverse complement.
GTTTGAGGTAGATGAGGAAGATGATGAGAGATTCAACTTGTCTAATAATGAAATTGCCAAATAAATTATGGAGGATACCTGGCCAGCTAGGAGATCCAAAATACCCTCAGCCAACATGAACCAAAAGTACAAACTTCTTCATAAGTCTGTAATGGCAAATATGGACCCTCTCACACATAAAACAAAGATCAACAGACCAAGAGCCATGCTACTCTATCAGCTGGGAACTAAACAAGAGGTTAGCTGTAGGGAGAAAGTCTTTGATAATATCAAAGGATGCATATCTGACAGTGGACCAAAAAAATCCAAAACCTACAAATTACCATTTCCTTGGGTGATATACAATTATTTGAAGGATCAGGGAGGTGAGGATAGAAAGGGTGATCAATAGTCAAGACCCTTAGATTTAGTCAGGAGATATCAATGTTCCAAACTCATCTCTCCTCGTACCAGAACAGAGATTTCATCTGGTGCAGCAGAATTTCAGGAAGATATTCCAGCAGAATCTTCATTCAGGCAGGACATATCCTGCATCAAAGAAGATCTAAATTAGCTCAAGGAATAGTTCACTGATCTCAATGCTTCTCATACTTTAGTTCTTAAACGTTTTGATCCTCTGTGCAGTCTAATAGTGCACTGTTTGTTGTTGAATGATCAAATATTTGCATACAAGGATGAAGACATCAGTGGATTCTTTAGGAGTTTCCTTGCTGTCGTGGATGAAGAGGCAGCTCAGAAAAAGTAGACAGAAAAGGAGGATGATCCAGGAAAATGAGCCAAAGAGGATGCATATGGTGAAGAAGCCCCTCAAAAGAAGAAAAAGAAGAGGCCAGCTGAAGAAGGGTCTAGTAAGGAAAAGACAACAATAAGGCCAAGAAATCAAAGCAAAATCAACACTGAAGCAGTCTTAAGTAACAGAGAAAAGCAGAAGGAAAGAGATATTCTCAGAAAGTATTTCTATGTTTTCTGAAACACTCATTTTATTTTTAAGTTTTTATGCTTTATTTCTTTAATTTCTATTTATATTTTATGTTTTTTGTTGACCTCCCTATGGTGGCTATTACATTTTGCAGGAATATATCTTTTGAGCTCTAATATGGTTTTTCAAATCATAAGGCTCTGTTTTCACTAACACTTCTGTAGCGTTACTTTGACTTTTCTTCCTTGTCAAAAAGGGGGAGAAAGTATAGTTTAGCTATGATAGCTGATCAGGATATGTCTCGCGTTGATACTGCTGATTTGATCAAGACATATCTTGACTCGGAGGCACCTTTTACACTTTAAACTCTGATTTGTGTGTTTGATTTATTTAAGTTTGTGCCTTGTGCTCCCGGGACATATTAAGGGGGAGTTTTATTACTAAGGAGGAGTGTTTACTATTTTTACATCCTCAAACCCTTAGGAAACATTTTTGACACTTTGCGCTACTGTAGATTTTGAAAAGTTAGAAAAGCCAAAAGGGAGTTTGTTAGTACAAAAAATCTTACATCTTGGCATTACTAAAAGTTAGAAAAGCCAAAAGGGAGTTTGTCAGTACAAAAAATCTTACATCCTGGCATTACTAATTTTTGTCTAAAGTGTCAAACATTATTTTAATTTGTCACGATTTATTGCATGATAATTTTTTCAAGTATAATATTATTTTTAGCCTGCAAATTAAGTTGTCTTGAGCCGAAAGTTAAGTTGTAGCGTGTGTACTTATCTTAAGGCACAAGAATTTTATACATGAAAGGTCTTAATGTTTCATAGTTAAATTAGGTTTACCATGTTTGATTAGAAGTCTTATTTAGGGGCATGTAGAATCCAACTAGAATTAAGAAAGTTTGAGTTTATGGCAATTATCTATTCTAACTTTCCTTATTCTTCTACATGTGTATGGTAATGTTGGAGACTTGTTTTTCATAACAACTCGAAGACATGCCTATATATGTATATTCTTTTTTGTAGGTCCAATGTGTGAGCAAGGGCTGAGTTGAAAGCGATAAAATAAATCTATGCGTTATCCAAAGTGATTCATTGAGAATTCATGAATATTTCAGAAATTTTGAGCATTAATTTATTGGATTTTTTGGTGTACGTTTTGAATTTTTTACGACGTGCATGTGAATATTCAATGTGGATTGTTTCTACCCTAATTCTATGGTTTCAGTGCATACCCTTAGGACTCGGTTTATATGTCTTTATTCACGCAGTCCTAATTAAGTGATAAATGCATATTCAGTGGATTGATATGTTGACAACGAATTAACTATCAACAATCCGGTGGCTCCGCTTTATTGATATATACATATGTGTTATTATAATGTATTAATCATATGCATTGTTGGAATCGGTGATGGATTTTTGATTCGGTGAATTTGGCAATTTGCATATTCATGTTTGATAATTAATTCTGGCAGAAATTGGTTTTAGGTCCCTTTTGATACAATAATATATTTGCTTCAAGTTCCAATTTCTAAGGTCCAATTTCAATAAAGTTAATTAATATAAGAAGAGAAATTGGATTCATTACTTAAGCACGGTAAATTGAATTTTTTCTGTGCGATTTTTTGGGGATTTGATGTCTAATCACCCTTTGATTATTATTGTTTCGGATTAAATTCCTATGGTTTTAGGAATTGATTAAGGAACAATTTTAAATTCAAATATTGGTATATTTGTGTATGTATTTTGAGGTAAATTAATTGAAACAACGTGTCACCAAAGTTACCTCCCTTGTGGAAATTGATTTATTTTGAAATAAAAATGGTCATGTGCATGTAATTTATGTGAATATTAATCGGCCCAATTGAAGGTTGATATATGACAGAGTTGCCTGTGCACCCCTATGGTAATAAACACGTGATAATTTCAGTTCTTTACGTGTCAACAATAAACCGGCCCAAAGGAAGATTTATTGTTCGACATGTTCTTATTTTTAGTGTTTGATTGCTACACCAAGATATCACTTACAAGTTAATATTTTGTCCAAAGATAAAATATTAATAGAGTACCCGGTATCTTGAGATGGGGTTTACTTTTTTTTGAATTTATTATTGTGATTTTTGGTATTGAAGATTGATGTGAGCTTGTTTTCTGCGGCTTGTTTTCTGTGCTTGTTGTTCTCTGTTCAGCTATGACTTCTGCTAAGATTACTGCCAACATCAACTCTATTCCTTACCAAATGTTTCCAACTTCAAGTCATGGTGAGAGAACTTATTAATATTTCTCGGAGTCATGGATCTCGACCTTGCGTTAAGGGAGGATTCTCCTCTACTTCTTACAGATCAGAGTACCTCTAATCAAAAGAGGAATATGGAGAGGTGGGAGAGATCAAATCACATGTGTTTGATGATCATGAAGAAAGCCATTCCAGAAGCATTTAGGAGCACAATTTCTAAAAATATTGTAACAGCTACAGATTTCCTTGCTGATATTGAGAAAAGGTTTGTCAAGAATGAAAAGGCTGAAATTGGTACACTCTTGGCAAGTCTTATTTCAATGAGGTATACAGGTAAAGGCAATATCAGGGAGTACATCTTAGAGATGTCTCATCTCGCTTCAAAGTTGAAAGCACTTAAGCTTGAGGTCTTTGAGGACTTGCTAGTGCATTTGGTTCTTATATCACTTCCATCACAATTTAATCACTTTAAAGTGAGCTATAATTGTCAGAAAGAGACTTGGTCTCTGAATGAGCTCATATCACACTGTGTTCAGAAAGAGGAAAGGTTAAAGCAAGATAGGATATAAAGTGCTCATCTGGCCTCAACCTCTAAAAGCAAGAACAAGGGAAATAAAAGGAAGAAGAATAAAGAAGCTGCAGATATAGCACCTCAAACGAAACAACAAAAGAAATCAGATGATTTAGAAGGTACTGGTTGTTTCTTCTATGGAGCTGAAGGACATAAAAAGAAGCATTGTACCAATTACCACCCTTGGCGTGCTAAGAAATGTATGCTTCTTATGGTTTGTTTTGAGGTTAATTTAACTTCGGTACCCAGACACACATGGTGGATAGATTCTGGTGCAACCACTTACATTAGTGTGTTTATGCAGGGCTGCCTGAGTTGCTTAAAACCAAGTGATGGTGAAAGGTACATCTATTTTGGCCATGGCACAAATGTTGAAATAGAGGTAATAGGGAAATTTAGATTATTGTTAAAGACTGGACATTATTTAGACGGAATTTAATTTTCATTCCTGCTTTGGACAAATTTGGTTATTTTAGTTTATTTGGAAATGGAAAATTCAGTTTGTTTCATGATTCAAAACTAGTTGGGTCTAGTTCTTTATCAAGATATGATAACCTTTATTTTATTGATAAAATTGCTTCATTTAATGAATCCCTACAATTAAGTACACGAGGTGTAAAGTGAAAATTAACCAATGAGAATTTTGCTTCATTATGGCCAAGAGATTAGGTCACATCTCCAAGCAGAGAATTCAAAGACTTGTGTCAGATAGAGTTCTTGATCCCCTCAATTTTGCAGATTTTAATGTTTACATTAACTGTATAAAGGGGAAACAAACCAACAAAAGAAGATTTGAAACTAACAGGACTTTGGACGTCTTAGAACTTATACAAACTGACATTTGCGGGCCATTTCCTACAACTTCTTGGAATGGTCAACAATATTTTATAACGTTCATAGACGATTTTTTTAAATATAGCTATATTTATCTTCTTCAAGAAAAGGCACAGTCGCTAGATGTGTTCAAAAACTATAAGGCTAAAGTTGAGAACCAACTCAGCAAAAGGATCAAAAGCGATAGATCTGACTGTGGTGGTGAATACTATGGCAGATACAACAGTTCAGGTGAACAACGTCTAAGACCTTTTGCTAGATTCCGAGAGGAATGCGGTATCGTCCCATAGTATACACTATGCCGGGTTCGCCCACTATGAATGGTGTTGCTGAAGGACGAAACAAAACGCTTAAAGACATGGTGAAGAGTATGATATCTCATTCTACCTTACCAGAATCACTCTGGAGAGAAGCACTCAAGACTGCAGCTTATATTCTTAATAGAGTTCTGACAAAAGCAACTACCAAAACCTCTTATGAACTTTGGATAGGCAAAAAGCCTAGTTTAAAGCACTTGCATATTTGGGGATGTCCAGCTGAGGCAAGACCTTATAGGCCTAACAAATAGAAACTTGACTCAAGAACTGTGAGTTGCTATTTTATCGGATACTCTGAAAGATCTAGGGGGTACAAGTTTTATAATCCTACTACTAAGTCAATTTTTGAGTCAGGAAATACTCGGTTTTTTGAGGATGTCGAGTTTGCGGGGGGAGATGTGGTTTGGGACTTTTTTCTTGAAGAGGAATATATTGATATTCCCACAGGTGTTATTGACATCGGTTAGGATTCCATTCCAAATTTTGTCCAAGACACAACAAATCAAGACAATGTTGAAGAACCTCCCAATGAAGTAACAGTTCTAGAAGAACAAACTCTGCCACCTCAAGAAAATATGCTATTAAGAAGATCCACTAGAGAAAGAGGAAGTGCAGTGCCAGATGATTACATTGTACCTCTTCAAGAACATGAGGCTGACATTGGAGTGATGGAAGATGATCCAATCAACTTCCATCAAGCTATGGAAAGTAATAATTCTCAAAAGTGGCTAGATGCCATTAACAAGGAGATTAAGTCCTTGAAGGTTAATGATGTGTGGGATCTCATACCATGGCCAGAAGGCGCGAAACTCATTGGTTGTAAATGGATATTTATGACCAAGAGGGATTCAAAAGGCAATGTGGAGAGATACAAGGCACATCTTATTGCAAAGGGCTTCATACAGAAAGAAGGCATCGACTATAAAGAGACTTTCTCTTCTGTTTCTTCAAATCACTCTTTTAGAATTATAATGGCATTACTAGCGCATTTCAATCTTGAGTTACATCAGATGGATGTAAAGACAGTATTTCTAAATGGTGACATTGATGAGACGATTTATATGGTGTAGCCAGAAAATTTTGTATCAGGAGATCCAAAGAATATGGTTTGCAAACTTAAGAAATCCATCTATGGACTCAAGTAGGCATATCGACAATGGTATTTCAAATTTCATCAAGTGATCATCTCTTTCAGATTTAAGTTGAATTTAGTCGATGATTATGTATACAATAAGTTCTGTGGGAGTAGGTATATTTTTCTGGTTTTATATGTCGATGACATTTTGCTTGCCAGTGATGATATAGGCTTATTGCACGAAACTAAGAGATTTCTAGCTAAGAATTTTGAGATGAAAGATCTTGGTAACGCCTCTTTTGTATTAGGTACGCAGATACACCTGGATCGCTCTCGGGGTATTCTTGGATTATCACAAAAGGGCTATATCAAAAAGGTTCTTAGGAGATATGGCATGCAAGATTGTAAACCACATGATACCCCTGTAGCCAAGGGACACAAGCTTAGTCTCAAACAGTGCGCTAAGAATAATTTTGAGCAAAAAGAAATGTAGAAGATTCTTTATGCTTCAGGAGTAGGCAGTCTGATATATGCCCAAGTTTGTACGTGCCCGGATATTGCGTACATTACAGGGATGTTAGGCAAATATTTAAGCAATCCAGGATAGACCATTGGAAAGTAGCCAAATGGGTCTTGCGGCACTTACAGAGAGCAAAAGACTACATGCTCACATATCGGAGGTCGGATCAGCTTGAGATCGTTGGGTATACTAACTCCGATTTCGCTGGATGCCAAGATAGCAAGAAATCTACGTCAGGCTATATTTAACTACTTGCTAGAGGTGCTATTTCCTAGAAGAGTGCTAAACAGTCTCTAGTAGCATCTTCCACAACGGAAGCAGAATTTGTAGCATGTTATGAGGCATCCAATCATGGGATATGGCTGCGAAATTTTGTCATGGGGCTACACATAGTGGATAGAATTGAAAGGCCACTTAAGTTATTTTATGACAATAAGTCAGCAGTTCTATCTTCCAATAATAACAGGAGCTCGACTAAGTCAAAACATATAGACATCAAGTTCCTAGTTGTACAGAAAGAGTTCAAAGTGGACAGTTGTCTATAGAGTACATCGGTACAAACTCCATGGTTACAGATCCTCTTACTAAAGGATTGCCACCCAAAATGTTTCATGAGCACACTGCTCATATAGATGTCAAGTAATTTGAGGTTATTCAGTTCTAATGAGAGTTTGTAATCTTAGATTCTTTTCCAATATAGGAAATTTTCAGTTATTTTAGTTTTTGGATATTTGGTTATTTTCTGTAGAAATATAGTTTTTGGGTTTATTCACACTCTGACTTTAGCTTGGTTTGATCTCACTAAGGTTTAAGGTGGACCAATTGGAAATAGGCATGTTAAGATCACATTGCATGTAATTTCCATGCTACACATCCGCATCATGATCTATGTCATTCAATTGTATTAATATATATGAACACTGATGGGTTGAGTCACGAAAGATGTGAGAAAGACCGCTTTGATCCTATATTGATATGATTAATGGACCGGATTCGATATAGATACATTTCAGTAATGACAACGAATTTGAGCTCATACGGTTATTCTTGCAATGCATGATTATAAGGTTACACGTATAGCCCAAGTGGGAGATTGTTGGATCCTTAATCCACTTTTGGGCTTATATGTAAATAATTATGTGTTATGGGTTGTCATATACGGTTAAACCCCTTTAAAGCGATCTAATAAGATTTCAGTAATTTGGGCTTTAGTGTATCTTATAGGGTGTGAGCTTTTAATGTGTAGAGACCAAATGGGCTTCTATTTCAATGATGGGATGAAATAGTGAAACCCTAGGGATGATGCGCCGTTATCTATATATACATCGGTTATGGTCCCCGAATCACACGTTCAAGAAATTCTATTCTGTTTGAGATCTCATCTTCAGATAGAAAACCTAAAGAAAACATGTTGATCTGGAAGGCCAACTGTATGGCTCTAGATGATTAACTATGTCTTTGGATTTAGGTACACTTCAGCTTCTCAAGATTTTAATTCTCGATGTTTCAATGTGGGACTAGGGTTCATGTGACATTGTTCACAAGAGGTTTAATCTAACAATAACAACAACAAGAATAATAATAATAATCTGCAATAAAAACTACTTGTTGTTTTAATTTTTTTTCTTTTCACAAAATTTGCACCTGTGAAAAATGACTCTCAAGAAGCCCAGCATTGATTCCCACCAAAAATTTGGTTAATGTTTTATCAATCTATTTAATGTTTTTCTGCATTCTTTTAAAATTTTCACATTATTTATTTATTTTTTATAATTATTTTAATTGAGATATGGCCAACTTTAATTGATCTATTGTTTTTGCAAACTTCAATTGCTTAAAAAAATAGTGAACTCTAAACAAATTAACACATTGAAATGATTAACTCTAAACAAACAGACCAAGAAAGAACAGAAGAGCCTACCAAATTGACTTAGATAATACTACCTACTAAAAGAAACTTAATGAAGAGCATAATAATGCTATAATGCACAAAGGAAAGTTGCTGAGGGAAAGGAAAATTGCCAAAAAATGGAAAAGATTTAACAGAATTTACATTTAGATGAAAAATGACGTTTTCCATGGAAAATTAATACAATCAAACACACCCATGGTCTTTCGCTCGTGCCTTTTACGGAAAGAATAACTGAAAACATACGTAAATTATAAGAAGTTGAATATTTACTATCAATAAACTACTTGTAAGGTTAACTTATAACTAATCAAATTGCAAACTTTCAACACAACTATAAAAATCTCAGTTCCCATTCCTAGTATATCACCCATGCGATGCACCAAAGTTATTATATATTTAAATTGAAATAATAAAATTTGATCTTTACATATAATTAAAAAACTAAGAAAAGTGTATGAAATAAGCATCATACATATTACAAATACTTATAAACTTTAAAAATACAACAAAACTATTTAAATTGTGAAAAAATTCCTAAAAATTGCATTTGTTAGTGAATTTAATTTAATTGACCGCCTTCTATATCATATTGGGTCGACTCTGCGCCTGTGAAAAATGAATCGCAAGCAACCCTACACTGCTTTACATATAATTAAAAAACTAAGAAAAGTGTATGAAATAAGCATCATACATATTACAAATACTTATAAACTTTAAAAATACAACAAAACTATTTAAATTGTGAAAAAATTCCTAAAAATTGCATTTGTTAGTGAATTTAATTTAATTGACCGCCTTCTATATCATATTGGGTCGACTCTGCGCCTGTGAAAAATGAATCGCAAGCAACCCTACACTGCTTTACATATAATTAAAAAACTAAGAAAAGTGTATGAAATAAGCATCATACATATTACAAATACTTATAAACTTTAAAAATACAACAAAACTATTTAAATTGTGAAAAAATTCCTAAAAATTGCATTTGTTAGTGAATTTAATTTAATTGACCGCCTTCTATATCATATTGGGTCGACTCTGCGCCTGTGAAAAATGAATCGCAAGCAACCCTACACTGCTTTACATATAATTAAAAAACTAAGAAAAGTGTATGAAATAAGCATCATACATATTACAAATACTTATAAACTTTAAAAATACAACAAAACTATTTAAATTGTGAAAAAATTCCTAAAAATTGCATTTGTTAGTGAATTTAATTTAATTGACCGCCTTCTATATCGTATTGGGTCGACTCTGCGCCTGTGAAAAATGAATCGCAAGCAACCCTACACTGCTTTCTGCCAAAAATTTGATTAGTGTTTTATCTTTAATGTTTTTCTACGTTCTTTTAAATTTTTGACAATATTGATTTATTTTTTCTAATTATTCGAATTGAGATCTAGCCAACTTTAATTGATCTATTGTTTTTGTTTTTGCAGACTTCAATTGATTAAAAAAATAGTTATTAAATGGATAACAATTATTAATTAACACGTAGAGATGGTCAACTTTAGTGGTCAACTCTAAGCGGAGGTACCAAGAAAGATCAGAAAAGCCTGCCAGATTGAGTTGGATAATGCTATCCACCAAAAGAAACTTAATGATGAACATAATAATGCTATAATGCACAAAGGAAAGTTGCTGAGGAAAAGGAAAATTGTCGAAAAATGGAAGAAATTTAGTGGAATTTACAAAGAGAAAAATAATTATTTACCATATTTTAAAATGAGATACTCTTCCGATCTGTTCGAAATGGGAACAAAGGGAGAAGAATTTGCAGCAAAGGGGAAAAATATAAACTTAAAAAGTAAAATTGGCACCACAAAAAAGGGTACCACAATAAAATGACCTGAAGAGTTAACACGTAAAAATGGGCTGAAAAAAAGAAAGGTCACTTAATTGCTTTTATATATACTAGTATTCGTACCCGTGCGATGCACGAGTAGATATATCTAAAAAATTTAAAGATAAAAGAGATGAATCCCTTTCCAAAACTTTCTGGAGACTTTTTAACAAAACTTCTCATCTCGTGTGGCGTGTATGGATGTATGCGACATGTATTTTATGAATTTCTAGCGTGGCATGTATGGATGGATGCCACCTATAAATACACTTGACATTCATAAAATACACATAGCATACATTCATACATGCCACATGTGGTAAGATCGGAAGAGCACACGTCGAATAGGTATAATCATGAAAATTATTTACATGTGTGGCAACCAAAAAAAGCCATGAATAGTTATCACCTTACTAAATAAGATGTCAAAAATGCACTAATAAACAACTACGAAAATGCACTAATAATCAATCATCATCCATTGAACTTATTATACAGAATGGTTTGTCATATGTAATATTAGACGATACTTTGATACTTGATACATACAAATTTTGAAAATTAATATATATATATATATATATATGAGTGTATGAAATAAATTAACATGTTGCATCCTATAATCTTGTTTCTCTATTGAAAAATATATGAATATATAGTATGACATTGAGATAGGGCTGTGCAAACGGGTTTCGGTCCCAGGTTTTTGAAGGACCAAGACCGGACCAAACGTCTTCAGTTTGGTCTCGGTCTCGGTCTTAAAAAAGGCAAGACCAAACGGTTTCGGTCCCGGTTCGGGCTCGGGTAATGAATTCTGTTTTTTTGGGCTTTTCTGGGCTTGTGAAAAAAATTTTCTATAGACTTAGTAACGTAAAAACATATATAAACAAAGTTTAGAATAAACAAATAGAAGAGCATTATACGCAACAAAAGTATTAACATGCCTCTGTAAGGTAGAAGTACTAGACTTACTTGTATTTCTCATTTTTTTATTTTAACAAATCTAAAATTATTAAATATTTGAAATATATATCCTAAATTGGAAAATAGATGTAAAAATCATAAATATTATATATACTTTATAATTTTAATAATTTTACAATACAATTTTGATATTTTCAAAAGATAAAAGATAGATAATTCCTACTTTATTATATATTTATAGGGATTAAATATTACAAAAATGATGTAACTGTCAAAAATAAATAACACTTACAACTTAAAATAAAAACAAGAAAATCAATTTCACATTTTTTACTA
>CAVNYN010288447.1:0-18912 GCA_963692815.1 Nyctanthes arbor-tristis | reverse complement strand
TATTTTTTTTATTTTATTTTTATATATCTCGAATTTTTTGGAAATTTTGTTTTTCAATTAATTCAGTTGATATTAAGGGGATGTTTGATTCAATTTATGGTAGTTGATTTGTAAAGATAAATTATAAAGAGGTGAAATGAGTGGTGTAGATTTAAAAGAAGTTTGAAATTTGTGATAATAACTGAGTAAGTGGTTATTAAATCAGTGGTAGGTGAGATTATTATATATTTTGATAAAGAGGATCAAACAGAGGTTAAAATTACAATTGAAATACTAAGCATTCTTCATAAATTTTATCATCTTTTTACTTTTTAAACTATTAGAATTTTTAGTAAATATTTTTATAATTCTATCAGGGAAAAAAAAGTTAAACAGGGGGCCGGAAACGAGTAAAAATTATCATGACCTTCCCCAGCGCATTATTAAGTCGGGTTGATTTTTTTTTTTCAATCTCATCTCTGACCAAATTACCTATTAAGTTGGGTACTCCCGTTTTAATAAGATCGGGTACCCATGGGTATCAAGTTTGTCGGGTTTTTTTTGCAATTTCTACTAAGGTCACTTAATAACATTCCATTTCTCATCTATGCACATTATTATGTGTTCTGCTTTAATTGAAATAGAAAGCTGTTGACACTCTGTTGAAATTATACTACCACAGTAATTTGGTCAAATATGTCTTCCCTTATATATTGCTGGTAATGACCATTTTAGCCCTTTTTGAATTAGTTTATAATATTTATTTATGTTATTATCTATATCATATATTTTTTATTTTATGTGTTGATTTCACTTCAGTTATTAGATTTGTTGACATTGATGCAATTCTTTTGAGATCTCTGCTGGTGATAACATTTCAATTACTGCAGGGAGCATATGAGAAGAAATTGATGGCTCTACTTTCTACTGGTGGTGGAACTCTTTCTGTTTCATCTTCTTCATTTTTTCCTTTTTCAGACTAATTTTCTCCAATTTCTTGCATTAAATTCCAACTTTATCAGTGGACTAGCGTCTAACATCGAAAATGAAATTGGAAATGAAGAGGCTTTAAATCATCATGAGTTTTTACAAGAAATTTATAGCTCAAATCGTGACTGGAGTAGACGTGTGCTCTTCCGATCTACAAAATTGCTTCAGCCAGTGGGGATTTCTTCACTACTTATGGTTGTGAAATTGCATTTAGTGACAGAACAGGTTTACCGCCAGCAACATTGAAGAAAAGAACAATTATTTTATTTTAACTATATCTAAATTGGAGCTCATTTATTTTATTCGAAGTGGGTCTTCTAATTGTATTTAATTTAATTTCAGAGGCTAAGAAGAAGGTGGAGGTTGTGTGTATATGACTAACGACATTGAGGTTACTGACTTAAGAGTTAAGAAAAAAGTGGAAGAATAAATTAACAAAAAATATATAGCTGTGTGTGGGAATGAATTTGGCAAATTATGTTTTTATACTCATTTTTCTTATTCTATCTGTTTGGTTTCTTCAATTTTGATATTGATTTCCAAAAAAATTTATTGAGTAACATAATCTTATAAAATTTAACTATTCAAAAAAAATTATAAAATTTCATATTATTTATTTTTTTAAATAATTCGATCCATAATCCCGTGCAACACACGGGTGAGAATCTAGTAAATTAAATAATGCAAATATAGCGCAATCTTTTTTTTCCCAATTGAAATTAATCATCTTAATCCTCATCTCATTGCAATTTACGTATATGTAATAAATCCAAAACTTATTAATGGTGTAAAACACCCAATGCAACTAGTTCCAATAAATGCATAATCAATAGAAATATGATTTTTTTTCTCCGTCTAAATTAATGAACTAATAGCGAATAAGGAATTTAATAAATATATAAGGGCAAAAAGGAAAATAATTTGTTTTTCCCTTGATCGACACTTCTATATGTTAGTGATTATGATAAATGAGGCCAAACAAATTTTTCCTGGATCTAAAATATGCTAGGGTGTTGTTAGTACAAAAAATTCCATGTTTATTGGCATTCCTAATTTTAACTAAGTATAAAAAATATGTCACGGCTGTTGCATGTTGTATTTAACGTTGTGATATTTTTCCTACCATGCAAATTAAATTCAGTTTCTTGGATATTAAGGAAGATATTTGACTTATGATATTTTTCTTTTATGCCAAGAAATATAAAATATATGCATATATCTATTTCCTAGTTTGGTTTATATTCTTCTTACCTTATTTAACTATGGTTAGAATTATGTGCATGCTTGAATACCTGGTACAAGGAAAGTTTGATCTTATATGGTATATTAATATTACTTTACTTTTTCTTGTATTAAGAGTTTCCTTTTATTACTTGACTTGTACAAGAGATAAAAGATAACTATACAAATATACATATATGGGACATTCTCTTGTGTAGAGCACTAAGAATCTTGCCAACCATATTGAACGACCTTGATCTAGCTCGACACTAGAGATAAACACACAACCAAAAGAGCAAGTTCCACTCTTGCATAATTCTTACATGCTTCCAAAGCTGTGTTTGAGATTGGCATCCCTCTGATCAAGTTGGTAGGCAACCAACACGTTACATGTGCCATACTAGTTATCCACATGGTTGAGGGGCTTGGGAGGTCAAGCTTGCATTAAGGAGTTTGGGAGACCTCTGCAACCTAGATGCACATTGGGAGAAGCACGATAGAGAACTAGAAAAGAAGCAATGAGAGTTGTCTTCATAACATGAGAAAGGCAAAAAAGAAGTGGATTTTTTTTTAAAGTTTCTTTTGTGTGTTTCATTTATATTGCGGTACCACTAACTCTCTTTTCTCGATACTATACCTTCACAAGTTAGTGAATTGTTGTCCCGTGGCAAGGGCGCCCATAGTTTTTCCCTTTTTAGGTTTCCACATTAACAACTCTAGTGCTAATTTTAATTTTGCATATGTACTCGAGTTACACATATATAGGTTAGGTCACGTTTTTCTGGTAGATGGTCTTCTCTTAGGTTTTGGTTCTCATTCAGGTTCTGTCTCAAATTAAGATTCTATAGTTGTTCATTCTGACCGAGGCTATAGGAATGGCTCCATATGAAGCTCTCTACGGGAAGAAATGTAGATCCCATATACAATTGGAAGAGGTTAGGGAAGAGAGTTTTAGGACCGGCATTATTTGAGGAAACTGTGAGGCACATCAAGAAAATTTAAAAAAAAAAAAAGGATAAAGGAAGCTCAAACTGGTATTTTACTATAGTCAATGCAGTTTAAATGTTTAAATGTTTGTATCGAATCAAGCTATGAATTGTTCTTGTGAGTTGCTAAAATTATGTTTTGAGCTGTGATGTGAAGTTGAATTCTAATTTCTAAACTTAGAAATTAGTCCTCAAAATTAGGTAAAAATCTATAGTAAACCATTGGACTCTAGCTTCATAAATGGTATGATAGATATTGACTGAATGAAACTTACTGCTAGAAAATCTTTAGCTTTTGCTCATCGAGTCTGAACGTGGGTGCGCGACTACGAGGAGTATGTTTAGAACACTAGGCATAATGTGGTTCAGCATATTGAAGAGGTTTATCATATATGGTCGAGGATTAATGAAGTGCGTCCCCATCTGATGAATGGAATCAAAACTGCCTTTCGACTCATCTGCTCATTGCTGGCAGGGTTGCTGGGGACTGCCAGGGTAATTTACCGGGGTTCGGTAGTAGTTCCCCTTGACCAACCACCCCACTTTAATTTCACGAAATCTGTAGACTGGTTGTTGGAAGAGTGAGCACCACTTGAACCTGATGATGATATGCCACCGCTTGATGATATAGCTCCAGCCGAATCTGATGATGATATGCCACAGCTTGATGATATAGCTTCAGTAGAATCTGATGATGATATGCCACCGCTCGAGGTTGCAGTACCATATAGGTCAGATAAGGATAAGGAACCTCCTATTTAGTAGCCTCTTGTAGAGACCGAAGATAATAATCCTAGTGAGGATAGTTATCCAACCAAGGAGAGTAATTATAGCGAGGAGATCCCATCGTAGATGAAGAGGAAGGCCATGGGAATGAAAACAATATCATTATTATTAGCGATGATAGTAGTGATAGTGGTGATGAGTAGGCAAAGGACAGCTTATTTCATTTGAATTATTATGGAACATTTTAAAGTCGGATTTCCACATTAATTTTGGATTTATTTCGAGTTGTTGCTATCATTCAGACGTTATGTTACATTTAAAAGATTTTAGGATTTGGCAATAAAGTTGATATTCTATTTATATTGTGTCTTGATTTTATTGTGTTGGGATTATGAACTATGGATGAATGTTATGAGACAAACACTCACAAGCAAATTTTGAGTTAGTTCTTATTTTGGGTATCAAGATGCCTCACCAACATAATCCCTAAACTATTGACACTAGATATGAGGCAACTACTGGCAGGGCCTAGGCTGCAGGTAACACAGGAGATGCACTTTTGAGAGATCTTGTAAATGCCATTTAGGGGCTTACCCGGAATCAAAATGTCCCTACGACTCTGAATCTACCAGCACATGCTAATAGTATGAGTCAGGTGGTTGAACAATTCAACCGTTACAAGCCACCGACTTTTAATGGGCAAGCGGGACCACTAGCCGTGAAGGAATGGCTTAAGGCCCTTGAATGGATATTCAAGCATATAGAATGCTGTGACACGCAAAAAGTTTCCTACACTGCCTTTATGCTGATTAAGAATGTGGGACATTGGTGGAAATCCTACCTGCCTCCAAACAAGGACAGAGGCTCAGTGGTGTGCTATGACTTGGGAAGAGTTTAAAGAGCTTATCATGCAAACATATTTCCCATAGTCTTTTCGTGACCAATACGAGTCAGAGTTCCTCGATATCAAGTAGGGAACATGTCTGTGGTGGAATACAAAGGGAAATTCAACCAACTGTCTCAATATGCAACATACTTAATTGACACAGATGCTAAGAAAGCTAGAAGATTTCAGAGGGTTTTGTGCCCAGAAATTAGAGGAATACTGGCTTGGCATGGACTAATAATATATGCTCAAGGTTTGGAACAAGCATAAGCCATATATGCTGGCTTGGGTTTGGAAAAACCCGACAAATAAACATGTAGAGACATCGGGCAAAAGGAAATGGGATAGTTAGAACAAAGGAAAGGGCAAATATCAGGATAAGAAAGGAAAGATGGAAGCACCAAGATAGAAAGGAAAGATGGAAGCCCAAAAGACTAAGCACTCTGCCCGACATGTGGGAAGCATTACAGTGGGGAATGCTTTCTTTGAAAGGAGAAATACTACAAGTGTAAGAAACCTAGGCATATGGCTGATGAATGCCCTTAGTATAAAGGTAAGGTGTCTGAAACGAAGGGAAAAGAGCTGGACCGAAAGGGAAAAGCCCGAGTTTATGCTCTGACTCAGTGTGAGGCAAACCAGGATCCTAAAGTGATGGCAAGTATTTTATCAGCTTTCGGTATACCTGCTGTAGTGCTATTTGACTCTAGCTTCAATAATAAGAATGGAATACGTGTTATAAAATGAATGAGACCTTAGAGGTGAGTGCTCCCTCAAGAGAAACCATAAGTACTAACCAGATATCTAAGGGTGTAAAGCTAAAAATCGATGGAAAGAACTTAGAGGCTGCCCTGCACAAAATAAACATGAAAGTGTTTGACATAGTTTTGGGAATGGAATGCTTAGTCGTAATCATATGACTATCAAGTGCCATGACAGAGAGGTATTCTTGTGTCAGTAATGACAGCACAGAAAATGTTGAGGAAAGGTACTTGTCAAGGGTCCCTAGTGAGAGTTGTGAGTACACAAGTGGTATAAGATTTCATTGACGTGTTCCCAAAGGACCTACCTAGCACTCCACCAGATAAGCAAGTGGAATTCATGATCGGTTTGATGCTGGGTGTAGCATCAGTCTCTAAAGCACCTTACAAGATGACTCCGAAAGAACTACATGAACTGAAAGTACAGTTGCAGGAGCTATTGGATAAAGGGTTTATTTACCCAAGTGTATCATCATCGGAAGCTCTTGTGCTATTTTTGTAAAAGAAAGACGGGTCGAGGATATTCATTGGCCACAGAGAGTTGAATCGCCTCACAATTAAGAACAAGTACCCTCTGCCAAGGATAAAGGATTTGTTTGATCAGTTGAAGGGAGCCAGCATATTGTTTAAGATCGATTTTATGTCAGGTTACCATCAGCCAAAGATCAAGGACATTGAGATTCCTAACCACCTTTAGAACTTGATATAGGCACTACGAGTTGGCTGTGATGCCAATTGGGTTGACAAATGCGCCGACAGTATTTATGGAGTAGATGAATAGAGTGTTTCATCCTTATTTGGATCAATTCATTATAGTCTTTATTGATGACATCTTGGTTTATTCAAAGAATAAGGCACAAAACAAGAAGGATTTATGTACTGTTTTGGGAACTCTTCACAAAGAGAAGCTTTACTCCAAATTCAGAAAGTGTGAATTTTAGCTTGACAATATAGCTCTTCATGGTCATGTTGTGACTTTTCAAGGATTCGAGGTTGATCCAGCTAAGGTCGAGGCCGTGACTAATTGGAGCACTCTGGTAAATGTGAATGAGATTCACAGTTTTTTGGGTTTGGCTAGCTATTATCGAAACTTCATTGAAGGATTCTTGAAGATAGCAGGGGTGTGAAATTTTAGTGGACAGAGAGATGTGAAAAGAGTTTACTCTCAAAAACTAAAACAGATACTAATCTCTGCACCGGTCTTGTCTATACTAGAGGGTTCAGAAGGTTTCATTTTATATCGTGATGCCTCAAAGCAAGGTCTGGGTTGTGTACTAATGCAAAATAACAAGGTAATTGCTTATGCCTCCAAACATTTGAAACTTTACGAGTTGAACTACCCTACACACGATCTGGAGCTAGCTGTAGTAGTTCATGGTTTGATATGGCGACATTATCTGGTAAGTGCAACATTTACACATACCATAAAAGTCTCAAATATTTCTTAACACATAAGGAATTAAACTTAAGAAAGAGAATGTGGCTGGAATTGGTCAAAGACTATGATTGTACAATCTATTACCACCTGACAAAGCCAATGTAGTTGCTAATGCACATAGTCATTAGCCATTACCAGTCATAAGCAGTTAATTAAGGATTTTGCCAATATGAAAATTGAGGTATCGACCCTCGTCATACTACATCAGTAATGGCAGCATTAGTAGTCCAACCGG
This sequence comes from Nyctanthes arbor-tristis, assembly GCA_963692815.1. Classification (NCBI taxonomy): domain Eukaryota; kingdom Viridiplantae; phylum Streptophyta; class Magnoliopsida; order Lamiales; family Oleaceae; genus Nyctanthes; species Nyctanthes arbor-tristis. Next base: position 11,693 of record CAVNYN010288447.1, on the reverse strand, counting down.
CCATTAGGGACAAAACAAGAGAAGCACAAACAAAAGATACAGACAAATTACTGAGTAAGATGAGAGCCCAAGCTCTTTTTGGATACGTTAAAGGTTTCAACAAGAGATGGCACTTTCTTATAAGAAGGGAGACTCTGTGTGCCTAAGGACGAGGAATTGAGGAGGAAAATTTTGGAAAAAGCTCGCTATATACCTTATGCTACACATCTAGAAAGCACAGAGATGTACCACTCCTTGCGAAAGATGTATTGGTGGAGAAATATGAAAAGATCGATTGGACTATTTATAGAGAGATGCATGATCTATCAGCAAGTGAAAGTTGAACATCAATGCCCTTCTAGACTATTGAACATGTTGGAAATTCCTGAGTGAAAATGGAAGCACATAAACATGGACTTTGTGGTGGACTCCCCGTATTGTCTAGAGGACATTAGGCAATTTGGGTGATTCTGGATCACTTGACAAAGTCTCCCATTTTCTGACAGTCAAGATGACCTACCGACTAGAACAGTTTACTCATATATATATAAAGGAGATTGTGAGGATACATCAAGTGCCAGATTCAATAGTTAGACATGGATACCAGGTTTAGCTCTAAGTTTTGGCAAGGCCTACATACAACTATGGGAATCTGACTGAAATTTAGTACGACTTATCATCCACAGAGAGATACTCAGTCAAAAAAGTACCATTTGGATTTTAGAGGACATGTTGAGGGAGTGCTTACTAAATCTGGGTGGAGATTAGGAAAAACATTTACCACTGGTCGAATTCACATACAACAACAGTTATCAGTCAACTATTCGCATAGCTTCCTATGAAGCTCTCTACGGGAGGAAGCTCTTCCGATCTCCCTATAAATTGGGAAGAGGTTGCGAAAAAGGGACTTTTGGGACTAATTGAGGAAACTGTGAGGGACATTGAGAAAACTAAAGAAATGATTAAACAAGCTTAGACTAGACAAAAGTCCTATGCCGATCTTAGGAGAGTTTGATGTGGATGAAAGGGTCGTCTTGAAGATAACACCAGCGAAGGGTGAGGTAAGGTTTGGGGGGAAAAAAGATAAACGGGAAGCTCAGGCCAAGGAGATCGGACCTTTTGAAATAGTCGAAAGAGTAGATGATGTAGCCGATAGACTTGCACTGCCACCAGAATTGTCTGCAGTTTATAATGTATTATATGTTTCCCTATTGAAGAAGCACATCTATGACCCAAACCACATCATCAATTATGCAACATTGGATGTTAAAGAAGACATGACATATGAGGAAAGACCTACGGCCATATTAGATAGAAAGGTGCATACATTAAAGAACAAGCAAATCCTACTGGTAAAAGTCTAATAGAGCAGTAATGGAAAAGATGAAGCAACATGGGAAAGGGAAAAGGATATTCGGAGGAAATATCCAGAATTCATAAAGCAAATAAGTCTAAATGTCCAGGATGAAATTAATTTAAGTGGGAGAGGTTGTAGCGACTGTGAAACAATTTTTAAAGATAAATTTTATTTTATTAAACCAAAGTCATGTCGCTATGACTTACTCACATTTTAGCAATTTTTTAGATGAGCACTCGTCTACCTGAATATTGAAAATTATTTGAAAGACGGATATCAAACATATAACTTATGCAAAATTTATTGGGTTCAAATGTTGACTAATTAAATGCGTTTAGCCTAATTCAAGAAATAATTTCCAATACATGAAATGAGAACAAGTTGGCACAATACACACACACACTACAGTCCAATGAGATTTAAACAACGAACAAATTAATCCAAATTCTAAGAGTTCAGATTTAATGGCCCAAATCTTGTTTTCTTGGCATCTTGAGCAAGAGACGTAAGCAATATGAAGATAAAATCCTTCTTCCTATCAAATACAATTAAATATAGAGTGTATAAAACCCAGCAACTATCCAACCTTTATCAAGCTCTCGTTAGTGCACTTCAACCCCACAATTACAGTAGTTAAAAAAAAAAAAAAAAGAACAAAGAAACTTGCTGCAAAATCAGCTTCAACCTCACAATCTTGGCAACAAATTCGGCTTCAAGATCAGCCTTCAAACCTACAATCTGAAGCCACTATAAGTAATCCTCACTTCACTTGGAATCTTATTGGATTTATGTTGGAATTCATTCTTTATTACAAAATTTATGTTCTAAATGTCTATGGTAACATATATACACACGAATTCTTACATATAACCCCTTCCTTATGGACACACATCAACACATCCACTCATTCGATCAACTTGAGTCTCTGCCGAGTCCACTTGGCCCTCCATTGGTAAAACCCAACTCTTGAAACCTTATTCTCAAACTACAGAACTTGCACTTATGGATTTCTCTCATTGTGTATAACACGAACACATAAGTTACTTGCCGAAAACCCACTATTTCACTATAAACTAGCAAAACCCGTCTCATACCGTCGATGCAATGTAACACCATTCATGATTTTACTAATATAGATCTGTAGCCCTTAGAATGGAGAGCATTTTTCTATATTTGTACCCCTGAACAAACGAAGAGAAGCTAGTCTTTGACCCTCCAAAAGATCCAAGAAAAATCTCCCAGGGGCTCAACATTGTAACTTTAATGAAATTACTTATTTACAACGCTAGCCCTGAAGTATGGAAACTAAATAAGTTGGTCTTGGTAAATCCTAAGCCATGTAAGTTGGTCCCAAAACTTTCTAGAATAAATTAATAGCCCATTAACTTCTTGAATCTCATAATTTAGTCCCTAAAACGTTAAGAATTCTTCAATTAGGTCCTAACAAACTTTTAGAAGTTACAAGGTAATCCCTAAAGTTTTATATAACAAATAATTAAATGGAAACTAAATAAGTTAGTCCTGGTAAATCCTAAGCCATATATGTTGGTCCCAAAACTTTCTAGAATAAATTAATAGCCCAATAACTTCTTGAATCTCATAATTTAGTCCCTAAAACGTTAAGAATTCTTCAATTAGATCCTAACAAACTTTTAGAAGTTACAAGGTAGTCTCTAAAGTTTTATATAACAAAGAATTAACCTTACAAGCTTTAATAATTAGTTAATTCAATGATTTTAACACTTAATAAAGTTTAATTAAATTACCAAAGCTCATAATATGCATCAAAGCATTAATTAAAGTGTACTAATAAAGTTTAATTAAATTACTAAAGCTCGTAATACGCATCAAAGCATTAATTTAATACGCATCAAAGCATTAATTAAAGTGTACTAAAATATCTATTTATAATCTATTTTGCTAGACGAGGGTGCCATGACTTCAACAACTTAGCAGCTTCACATCCGATTGATTCCAAACTAGCTTTCAAAGATTTCATGTGGGGAATTAAATACAATGTGGTTTATATTTTCTATGTCCTTACTATAGGTGTGATTTTAGTAATGTTTAAATCAATGCTATGATATCTATAGTTGCCAAGAATCATTAAATGGTTCGGGGTCGAACACAAATCTTGGGTTCGCCCACAATGTATATTTTAACATTTGCGCAAATGACTATCAGGGATCGTTGAGTGGTCCGGAATCTAATTCAGATTCTTAGGAGTATTCCACAGTACAGTTCTACAATTCTCTACAATTTCTACAATTATTCTGTAGTGTAACAACCCGCTACACTTTAGTATGATATTGTCCAGTTTAGGCCAAGCTCACACGGATTTGCTCTTGGGCTTCCACCTAAAAGGCCTTATGTCAGTTGGAGTGGGTCTCTTAACTTATAAATTGGTCTCAGGCTTTCTACTAAAGCGATGTGGGATTGAGGCTATCACAATCATCCCGCCGAAGAGGGCCCAATGTCTTCGTTGGCCATACTTCCGGTTAGACTCTGCTCTGACACTTCAGGAGGGAAGGTATCAGAAACTTATAGTTTTAAACTGTATGTTGTCGTACTTTCAAGCATCTAATGTTCCTTCTAAAGACATTAGTACGCTTAATACAGTATCTTGCTATTGTCTTTTCAATGGCCTTGATTTTGGTAGATATTCCACAATGGAAGAAATACAAAATCTTGTAAAAACATTCAAGCCAATGTATGGGAAACCAAATTACAAAGGCCATGAAACCTTTCAAGAAGCTGAAAAAGCTATGAAAGAACTCTACGGTGAGGAAAAATTCTTCATTTCACCCAAAGTTGAGAAGAATCCGAAAAGGAGCCATCTCACTTTACAAAGCTATTCTCAAATAGCTTCTACATCTGGCACTGCTTATACTTCTGAAAATCTTATGTTCAAGCAGATCCTGATACCTGAACTTTTTCATTATGTGGATCTTCTTCAAGAAAAAACATGAGAAAATGTTCATTACTTTACAAGCGTGTTTAGAACAAGTTGAAAAACTTAATCTCCATGCACCATGGATGAATATAACTTAGCACTATCATGCCAATACTATTCTTCCTTGTCGAACTCTTTATCCTGAATGCAAGGATAAACTGGTTTTCTCTGAACAAAATCCAACAAAGTTCTGTAGATGCCAGATCACATTTAGTTTTAGATCATGCCAAATTAATTTGGATGCATTTGAAATTAATCACTTTAAGGGAGTTAAAATTACACCCCAAATTCTCTTGGATTATGGCTTACTCTCTGGTTTACATGTCACTTCAGAGAACAGGATAAAAATTTATCCTCCTCTGTAGAATGTGATCAACTATCTCATGGCCAATCAAGGAGACAGAGTATACATTGAGATAGACTCTACTTTATCCATCTGGGAAACAAAGATTTGTCCTACAAGACACCTTTGCCGTGTTTATTGTGAGACAACTCACCCAGATCTTACTTTGATTTCTATCCTTTATTGGAGAAAAATCATGAAATGACTAAACCTAAGGGAAAATACACCCTGAAAGATCAGATCAAGACTGCTACTGCAAAAGTCAGTGCCAATGACTGGGGATGGAATCCAGACTCGCCATAGTTTGAGAAACTCTCTCTCATTGCAAAAGATTATTTCACCAAGATCTACGCCAAAAAAGACTTGCCGAAATATTATTTTCAGCCCTTCTTATGCTTCGATGTGTCTTCAACTTCCATCAAAGGATTCAAGAAGATGCTAGACCAGGCAACTGGACAGACAGGAACCACAAGATTTGAGGTAGATCGGAAGAGCTCTGAGTTTAGGACTGCTTATCTCCGAAAAAGTACCAAGAGAGGAAAGACTAGGCTTTGTCTTTGGTCCTTTGTGTGGACGACCACCGCTAAACTCTAACTATTGATCATCTCCTCTAAACTTCTGGGACAGTAGGATCTTAGTGTCGTTTGTAGAGTTCTGCATGTGATATCCAGCCTGAGATTACTTAAGGTTGTTTGCATGATTATTTAAGTTATTATTATTATACCTTTCTCTGGCTGCTTGAGTTAACTGTGATTTGTATGTTTTGAGATTTGATATATGATCATAAGCTTTTGTGCTTGTGTACCAGTTCATAAGATGATGAACAATAAAGTCGTACTCTGGCTTTCTGAAAAATTCAGAAAGAACTCTGATGGAGCTTCCTCTTCTGGAACTCTTTACTTTGTAGACGGAGAATCCAATTTGGAAACTCTTAACATAGACGGAGAAGCCTCAAGCACACTCTACTCCAAAAGATTGTATTTATAAAGAATACAATTTTCATGATCAAAGTGTGTGGACGTTCCTCTGCTGTCTAAAGCATTTGGATCTTCCTCTCTACTATGATTATGTTATTAAACATAACATAGTTAACCAACTCTATTGTAGCCTCCTTATAGATGCTATAAGACTGAGTGCATGGGAATCTCAGGCACACCCTGTAATTCCTTACTGTCCTGGCGACAGTTCAGATGAAGATTCACCTTATTGGGTTGATCCAGTAACTCTTGAATATAAATTTGAACCATTTCCAAAAATGTCTACCATATCTGACATCCAAAACAGGTATAGTGACGCAGAATACAAATCCTTTGCCTCTTACAGGCAAGCTCCTTTTATGGAAAGGATTGTATTAAAGGTCTGTGAAACCTGTGGTCATAGAGTTCCCATAGCTCATGATGACCCAGATCTGGACAAACTTAACAGTAGGCTCAGATTTGTGACCCTTGGTCCTTCTAGCCCTGTTAATTACATTAGAAGGCGTCTAATAATCAGGGAAATCCCCTTCTCTGATAAAGCACCTTCTGAGTCTAATCCTCTCCAGCAGGATTCAGAATACAATTATAGTTCTCGCTCTCTGCAGCAGGGTGCAGAACCTGCCATACCAATTCGGGAGGAGCCTCCCTCCGAATTGGTATCAGAGCATGAAAACATTTCTGGAAACCTCATGTTTACAGATAACTTTGAAAGCTCAAATGCTATAAACCATAGTCATACTTGGCCAATGGACTTAGCATTAACAGAAAGTTATTATGATCTCCTGAGCGATCATCATCTTAACTTTTATAGATTCTCATCACCCCAAAACAATTGGGTTTACAGAGAGAATAATAACTCTAACTCAGATTCAGAAAATTCTAATGGAATTTAAACGAATTGAGTACTTAAACCTAGAATTGAGAAATCCATCTAGGAAAGTTATTACAGTTGATAGAGATAAGTTTTGTTGTTATTTCCACAAACAATATAAACATATCTTGTACTCTGATCAAGAACATCTTAATGATGTAACTGATCTTATTATTGAGTTAGGAAAATCTCTGGAAAAACACCAAGAGAAATTCTATGCTATTTACTCTTTCCTTGAAAAATCAATCAATGATAGAAACATACTCCTTTCACATCTCAATCAAAACATTGAGTATATGAAAGAAGTACATTTACATACTGAAAAGAAGACAAATATCATACTGAAAAAGCAAGAAAATTTGTTGAAATCTTTTTCAGAACAGAAGACTCATAAACTTCCTTCTATAGAAGACATTGAGAAACTTCTACATGAATTTTCTGTTAATAACAGAAAATATATAGGATCTGAAATTAATTATATACAGGATATGATAACAAGTTCCCTATCATTAGTTGTAGATGTAGCACCTGAATCTAATAAAGCAACAACTTGCTCTATATGAGATCCAATGTGTAATCTGATAAGTATAAGAAGATCTTTATGAGTCTTCTTAGTATAGATTAGTGGTATCTCTTCTTGGTAAGAAGAAGAGCTTTGTGTAACCTATGCTAAGTCTAGATTGAGACTTGGTGCAGGCTCAAACTCTTTTTCCTTTCCTTTTCAAAGAGAATCAAAGTTTGATTGTAATGTATTGAGACGATTTTCAAAATTTCAAATCATATCTCAGGATTTGATAATCTACTTTCAAACACTTGTTGTTCGTTAGTAGGATGACCAAATTGTGGGGCTTTAGTTATGTCAATCCCAAATAAGGATTTAATACAGAAAGCACATATTTCTAACAAACAGTTCTAACATTTGAATCTGTTGTAGAAAGCTGGATACCAGGGACAATTGCAACATTTTATGTTGTCACTTCTGTTCCTATGTTTCTCAAATATGGCGACATTCATGTAGAATATCTGGTGGTATGTTGTATGTTTGAAGGTTTTCAAAAGCCATACAATCAAGTAATGTAAAGAGATCATCATTTTCTGGTGTTATCTGAAAATGTGACTCCAATCCATATGAAGAATACTTAGAAAGTAATTCAGATGTTGGATTTCTTCCTGCAAAGGTGCATATGAAGTTTGCTCTTCCGATCTCTAATTGTTCTTCCACATCATATCCTTCCAGGCTACAAATACTATATATTTCTGAGTTTTCAGAAATATCAGAAGATATGGATATCACACATCTTCATTTATAGTATTTATTAAGCATGCTTCCCTAGTAAACAAATTATGTTTATTAAGGCATTTAGAACTTAAATGGCCAGTGTTATGGCAAGCAAAGCATGTAACAGTATCTCGATAGACTTTCTCAGAATTGTGTTTTCTAACATGTTTGTCTTTGTCGAGATATGGTTTCTTTTTCCCAGACTTCCTCAGATAGTACGTCTATTTCCGAGAAGGTTTAGAGGCCTTCTTGGTTGACTTAGTCCTTTTAGGAGTATCATCCTACTGAGGGGTGTATATCTGGCTGCAAAAACCATAATTTTGTCGCTTAAGATCCTTTTGGATTTTGATGTAGGTACATCTTTTCTTAAGCTCATCTACAATAGCAACAATTCTACTCCCAATGTTATCAACTTCAGGAGAGATATTCTTGCTCCAGGTGTTATTCTAGGCTTCAGTAATTTCTTTGCCTAGATCACCAAGAAGTTTAGTAAATAACCTTTATCCCAATTCACCACTATAATAGTGTCCTGAGATAAAGGCCAGCGCTAAGAATTCTTGGAGAAAGTAGATTACTTTAGCCCAGTTTTTGAGCTGAAGTTGTTCTAAGTCTCTCACGGCTTCTTGTTGCCTTACAATGAGTCCTGTATTCACATCAGTAACAGTTGTGATTCTGTGAATAAGGTAAGTAAAGTTATTTATGTTATTGCCATGGGCAACGAGTCTAGCAACGTTGTCAGGAAACTTGGTTTTATAAGTTTCCCACATTGCTCTTCAACATCACCAAGATAGTTTTCAGCAATTTTTACCATGCCTTTACCATCTGTGATATTAATGTGATGTGATTGCTAATCTCTGTAAACAATGCCAGTCCATTGTTCGAGATACGTATTCTAACTCTGAGGATGTACTCCTGCGAGATTCAGCAGTGCACTTGAGAAATGGTAGTTCAAATCAAGAGGTTGCCTTTTCCCAATTATCTTGAGATTAGGGTTCTTATGATTATAGTAAATGACAAGTTTCCTAGGAGGATGTCCTAGTTCATAAGTCATTGTCTCTTGCCTTTCTAGTTTAGGTATCAGTTGTTGATCCATAAACTCAAACTTTGTAGAAGATGTATTAGACTGGTTTAGAGACAGACTGTCTTCAAGAAAAGTTTCAAGCAAGCAGCTTTGCCTATTACTAAGTTTAGCTTTGTCACAGTTATAATTTTCTGTTTTGAAGTGTTCTAATCCTTTGTTTAAAGGATTTGTACATACTTTCAGAAAATCAGCAAGTAATTCTTCATCAATTTCAGCAACAGCTGTGATTGAGGAAGGTAAACTTTCTTGCTTAGTATCAGTTTCATCTTGATATAACTCAAGAATCTTATCCATTTCTTCTTCTAATATGAGGTCTTCTGAAGATTGTATTTTTTCATATTTCTCAATATTAGGAGAATTTTCTTCTTCTGATTTATTTTCAGAAGTGATAATGGATTCAATATTTTGGCTATATTTTTCTAATTTGTCTTGCCAGGTTAGAGAAATAAAGTCTTCTAATATATCATCTTCTTGTCCTAAAATTTCTTCCAAATCAGGAGATTGGATCTCAAACTTTTCTAGTTTAGTAGCTAGGTAGTTTGATTTGGGTAAAGATTCTTCATGTTTATGTTTAGGAGCATAAACTTTCAGATCTTTATTTTTCAAAGGCTCTTCCTTATTGCTAAAATTAGCATAGGGATTTACCTTAGGTTTAATGGCCTCTTTCTTTGGATAAACAACTATGACTCTAAGATCTTCTGGTTGTTCCAAAGAAGCTTCCCAAGGGATATAATCATTAATATGACAGACATTTCGCAAATTTTGCATCATATCTTCATCATATTTCATTCCTACTTGGAAAAGAGTGTCACCATCCTTGGGATAATTTTTTGTCATATATCCATTTGGATGTTGTACAGTTCTATCTGTTTCGTGCATTGATTCATCATCAATATCAGGAGGGTCACTTGCAGGCTGATATTCCCATAAACGAATAGCCATATTTCCTCCAGTAGTAAGGTAAGTCACTACTTCATGTGGAAGACGAGTAACAGTTGCTAAACTTTTTGGGTTTTGAATTCTCCATTCAGTTCCAGCATTGACTTCTAATGGTATAATCAAGGGTGCTAGTATTCTGACAGCACTAGATCCCAATGATTGTATAATTCCATCAACCTTTAAGTTAACTCTGGGAGCATCATTTGTCATGGTTTTTCCAATAAAATGAATGCTTACCAGAATGTTATCTGTAAATCCTTCAAATCCTTTTGTTTGGATTAGGATTTTTAGTTTAACAAAGTCTTTGATAGACAATGTTATTCTACCAAGAGCAATGTAAGTAACACCTATATTGTTGTTAAGATCGATTTCAGCAGTGCCAAGATTTGCTTTTTCCAAATTTGGATGCCTAGGATAGATAAATACAACTAAGGCTTTCGCACTTAGTCCTCTTCTTGCCATCACTTTTATTCCTATGACCAAGAGGTCAAAGTGAATAAGTATGTGATGTCTGCTTAACAATTGCTTAGCAAATCTGTTATCCATAAGAGTCAATTCTTCTTGGTGTCCGTCTAGTACACTAAGGAGTTGCTCTCTATGGTGTTGGTATAATCCTGTTTGAAATCTCTAGGTTCCTGTTCTGTAGATTTCTCTGGGATTGAGTAATCTTAGCTCATTATTAGAAAATATTTCTAAGTCTTGGTTGACATCAGTAATATTTTCCAGAACTAAGGGTTCTTCTCTTCTTCTAGACAAGAGTCTTCCAATTAAGGAGTTGTTTCTCTGGTCAGAGAATGAAGATCTTCCTGAACCCAATGTTATACTAGGTCCTGTGAAAGGTCTAGGAATCATGAGTATCGGGAACACTGTAAGTCATGAAAGTAGTGGGCTTCTTTTTGGGAAGTTTAATTTCACCAGAAGTACTAACTTTCATTTTGCTAATGGCTATTTCCAGAGCTTCAATAGATGGTCCTGCCTTTGCTTTATTTGATTCTACATTTTCCAGACGTTGTTCCAGCGAATCAAGTCTAGAATGTAGTCTACTAAGGAGTGCAATTATCAAGTTGTTTTGGGCAACTTTTACTTGATCTCCTTGAGATGGAAAGTCATTTTGATAGTAGTCAGCTTTCTTACTATTTTTCAAGTAATGACTGTCTACATATCTCTCAGCTTCAAGAAAATATGGGTTTTGAAAAATTCATTCCACATATTTCTTCAAGTCAAGAATGATTCTAAAATTTTTGTTATCATATCCTGTATATAATTAATTTCAGATCCTATATATTTTCTGTTATTAACAGAAAATTCATGTAGAAGTTTCTCTTCTTTTCAGTATGTAAATGTACTTCTTTCATATACTCAATGTTTTGATTGAGATGTGAAAGGAGTATGTTTCTATCATTGATTGATTTTTCAATGAAAGAGTAAAGAGCATAGAATTTCTCTTGGTGTTTTTCCAGAGATTTTCCTAACTCAATAATAAGATCAGTTACACCATTAATATGTTCTTGATCAGAGTGCAAGATATGTTTATACTGTTTGTGGAAATAACAGCAAAACTTATCTCTATCAACTGTAATAACTTTCCTAGATGGATTTCCCAATTCTAGGTTTAAGTACTCAATTCGTTTAAATTCCATTAGAATTTTCTGAATCTGAGTTAGAGTTATTATTCTCTCTGTAAACCCAATTGTTTTGGGGCGATGAGAATCTATAGAAGTTAAGATGATGATCGCTCAGGAGATCATAATAACTTTCTGTCAATGCTAAATCCATTGGCCAAGTATGACTATGGTTTATATCATTTGAGCTTTCAAAGCTATCTGTAAACATGAGGTTTCCAGAAATGTTTTCATGCTCTGATACCAATTTGGGGGGAGCCGAGGAGGCAGGTTCTGCAGCAGGGTGCAGAAC
>CAVNYN010288443.1:0-87515 GCA_963692815.1 Nyctanthes arbor-tristis | reverse complement strand
TTGGTCGACCAAGTTTGGTTACACCACTCAACGTTAATGCGCGCCCCGTATTTAAGTAACAAAGTATGATTGTGTGGGATAACAAATATGTTACCAGGAACACCCCATTTGATATAACCGTCCTGCCGCTATATCTCATTTTGTAAATTGAGAAACCACTTAGAATGTACGAACTTTTTCAGAAAATGCTTTGTATAACGACCTTTATCCATGCAAGGAGAATCTTTGTTGAACGGTCAACATGGCCCATGGACTATTAAGTCTTTTACATCATTGTAATAATTAGGCTCAAATTTCTCTTATGGAATCTCTGTAGATATTATCTCATCAATGTCTAAGGCTGATACATGACTATCTTTCTGAGACACCCACAAGACAATATGAGCATATGTCAAACCACATTTTTGGAAATCCACAGTGTAAACAACTGCACACATAAAAGGAAATATAAAATGATTAGCAAATATACAATAAGGAAAACACACTTTTCTATCGTGTATTAACAAATAATATACTGAGTATATGGCTCTTTGGTTTAAACCCAACTCAATAGTAAGAAATACCTGCTTTGACTTCACCAAATAACTTGTTTTGCTTCAAATCTTTCATGAGTTGATCCAGCTTAATTTTGAATATTCTACAAATGATATCAGGCCGGTCATCTGGATTTAGTCCTCTGTCCTCAACAAGACGAACAATCTCAACTTTGGATTGTATGTAAATGTGATGAACAACTATGAATATCTAGCCCACCTACAAATCTTGCTAATTTTGAAGCATGTTGCGAGCATTCCCCGTGAATGAATTAGGCAATACAATTAGCTGTCCTAGCTTTGTTGCATTTGTCCCACCACGGAAAACTGCATCAGTTAATCCAGTATACAATTCACTTCTCGGCTTTTTCTTATAATCATCATATACCCATCAACTATAAACTGCTGAAATAACCTTCTCGATCTCAATATATATGGCGACTATTTCTTCCTCTTTTGCAACCTATATGAAAAAAACTCTTTCATGGTAACACACTTTCTTCCTCTAGATGTTGTTTGAGATGCTTGCATGAGGCAAACGTCATCTCTAAAGCCATCTTGTCCATCTAAGGGAAATAATGGGGGATATTGCAAGCCAAAGAAAGAAGGATTCAACTCAGACATGAATTGAAAATCCGCAGACTTGGTTAGAATAACATCTCTTTCTTTTTTATTCATGCTGAAGTCCCCTTCAATAAGTGCTGTTACTTTACGTACATTGGGAGAGATGTACGTGTGCCCTTCTGAATTCCTCTTCTCGATAAGCTTCCATTTCAAATATCTAGAGTTTGTCTCATTGAATCTATCCTTGGCCATTCTGAATGACTGAGCATGTACATTATAGGTGTCAAGCATATCCTTAAGATCATAAATCAATGTGTTATGTAATGAGGTGTCCCCAGAAAACCTATATAAATAAAAATATCACACGGTATTAAACTTTAAAAACCAAATCAAATTAAAGGGTGAAAGTACATAAATATTCTTGGGAAACATAACTGACCTGACAGATACAATTCTATTTGCAATCTCTTTAGCTGGATCCGATAAGTATAGCTGTAAGCATTTAGGCTACTTCCTATGCTACCAATCCTATGATAATTTTGCTCATTCAGCCTAAATATAGGTGGTGTTCTACCAGTTTTTATAGCTTTATCTATATTTCCACCCATTGAAGTGAACGCAAACATTAAATTATACCACTAAATGTTCTCAAAAAGTGCTTACTCCGTTCATTTGATCCAAATATCAAATCATTTACAACTTTAGATGGATCTTTTATGACATGGAGCACGACATTTCCTCGATTGCAACACAGGGAGAACTTTGGAACCCTTGAATTGTAATCTTTTATCCTTTCAGCATGCCAAAAAAGAGCTCCACAATACTCATATTCATGAATAGGATCACGAAGGTCCACACAAGCTGAATTGTTTGAAAATAATAAATTTGATTTGGCAGATATAACTATGGTATATTTATAGATACGATGGAAAATGAAAGGATAGATCGGAAGAGCACACGTCAAGAGGCAGTGTGTACAAATGGAGGAAAATAGGATTTTAAACAATTACAAATCAACAGAAGAAAAAAACAAAGTTTGGGTACCTTCAGTCAAACATTATGCATATTCAACATCTTCCTCTGTTAAATATGAGTTGACATAAAGTGAATTAAATAACGATAGGTGAAAAATTATTTCCATTTGAGAGTATAGAAATAAAATGATTCTCCTAAATAAAAGCATATGACAATTTGCATACCATCATATATAGTGTCACTATCTTCGTTGTCAGATAAATCATCAAATATCTTCTCAAATTGAATAACTAAAAAAATTGATACACACATATTAAATAATGAAAGACACCTACCACATTAATCAATAATCAAAAGTGTTTCAATCACAAAGTAGTTCAGAACAAGTTTTGCCTTGCCCTAATTAGAGGCATCAATACCATCATCTGTGGTAGAAACATTGCTGGGTCCAGGAATATCCATTAAATTATCAAGACTACTTGACATCTGTTGATGATGATCATTACCTTTGTCTAGGGTTATACTACAATGATAATCACATGTAGTACCAGAAATTGGCCTTTCAACGTCTTCATTTGTTGAGGATATCCTTGCATTGAAAACTATAAAGGGATAGAAAAATTAGTCTGAGAAATTAGTTATCAACATTTACATGTTTATTAGGTTTTTTAACATAGAACATATCATTAGTGACATCAGTCAAATGGCTTCTACACCCACTCGACAATGGGCAATCATGTAATGATCCAATAGTCATGTTCAAAGAATTATTTGTATGTTCAACAACCCTAGGCTTCTTGTGATTGGAAACATTGTTAATACCAATCCTTAGTTCATTGCTATTTTCTTCAGTTTGCCAAAGCTTTGCACCATTTATGATAGTTGACTTTGTTAGTTTCCTCATGGTTCAGCTTTAAAAAGTTAAAACGTATTTGAAATATATTAATAAAGAAATAATGAAATAAAAATGATTAAAACGTTGAAGGGCTGTATGAAAATAATGTTTATAATATCCAAATAGATATTATGCTTAACAACGGAAAAATAAATCAACAACTATATTTTATATAGAATCTATTATATATACTACACATAGAATCTATTGGGGAAAAAAATCAAAAAATCAACCATGTATTGTACACAAAATCTATTCTACATATTACACATGGAATCTATAGTATATATTAAATTGTTAAATAATATATACTATAGATTTAAAAGGATTGATGAAATTTAATTACATAAATAGAAGTGTAACAAAATTTTATAAGTCAATTAACAAACAGTTAAAACTTATTTTATTTTTCACATACTATATATTATACATATAATCTATATTATAATATAAGCTAAATACAAATACAACGATAGTGAATTAAATACAATTAGCCTTTTTAAAAAAATGTATATTTTAACACTGAGTACGTCTAATAAACTTTAATATATATTCCAAGTGTTAATTAATTTTTTTTACTGAAATGTAAATAAAATTTGCATTATGGATTATTCTTGTTGTTCATTAAATTCGACTCACATTTTTCTAGCTTCTGATTTCATCTATTTTGATTGTATTCCAGCGATTTTAGTAAATATGTGATATTAAAAAGAGGAAAATGAAACAAATAAAATAAAAAAGATAAAAAAAATTAAAATAATTCCACTTTACAATTGTTAAATAACAACAAAGGAAATTCAAGAACAGTATATTAAAGTCCTTGTTAAACATGAAATACAAACAATTACCCAGATAGTTTCCGAACAAAGAAAGTATGATATCCTCAACCGAATGAAAGCAGCAGGCAACCAAAGTTGGCAGTACGCAGAAGGAATCCCTTATATTTCCAGCGGCAATTATGGGCAGACAATGCTGGAAAAGGTAGAATGCCGTCAACCGGGATGGAATTGACAAAGTACACTGCTAGACAAATCAAGGAGGCTGCTTGAACAGCAGTAGATGAAGTTGTACAGTGAACAATTTGTAGGAAAACAACCATTAAATTGAAACCGGGCATTTAGATGAAAGTAGAGCAATCGGAGGCTGGCGACTAACCTAGAATGGCCGGAAATGCACTAGAGATAGAATATACAATGCTCGAATGGTCGAGTTTGCTGTCGGAATATGATGGAGCAACGCACGGGTTTAATTCACTAGCATAGAATGGCCATCATTGCCTTAAAGATAGAATATGAGATGCTGCAAATGGTCAGTCTGATGGCCGGAAATGGTGGACTAATGCAAGGGTGAAATTCCTCAGGCAAGGTTTTTAGAACCTCAGGCCGGAAAAGGTTGAATTGTAGCACAAAAGAGAGTAATATAGAATGTGAAATTAATTGAGAATAAATCATTCAAATACAAAACTTACCTTATGGGATGGATCGGAAATGGTCTATCTGCAATTCACCATATTGCTTAAAAGAAGATGTAAGATTAGAGTTTAATAATGTATGCCTAATAAAAGGATGTACACAATAGATGGGTGAAAACAAATGGCGTGAGTTTGGTTAATCTAGTGAAAAATGAAAGATTCCATTTGATATCCTTAGGTGAATGAAAGGATTAGGGTGATGAAGATAATGGAAATAATAGTGATTAATAGGTTAGAGATTAGAGTTTAATTAGTTAAGTCTATAATAAGATTATTAATAGGACCAGGGCTGGCCCAGTAATAAGGCGAGTGAGGCCTGCCCATCAGGCCCAAAAATATAAGGGCCTATAAGTATTTATCATACTTGGCCCAGTTAATTAAAAAGCCTATTTGTTTTTAGAAATTAGGGTCATAACCATAAAAAGGGCCCAAGTTCAAATGAAAAATAGGCCTAAACAAAAAAGTTGGCCCTATCTAGATCAAATCCAAAAAAAAAAAAAAAATAAAAAATAAAATTAAAAGGGAGCTGAGGTCTTGAGAGAGCACCAATGATGGATCGATTCTGAGAAGTGAGAACTGAGAAGAAGACTTGCAACAACAGTGTTTCTCCATCCCAGTTCTGAATTTTGAATGGTGAGCGGTTAAATCGGGTAAGCTTTCATCATAGCTTCATTGCTCCTAACCCTAAATTCTAATTCCTAAATTTCTAATTCCTAGATTGTAATTTAGTGATTGCAATTGCATTTTTCTTGGCTTCTCTACACTCTACAGATATCAATTTCAATTTTTCTTGGCTGCTAGGCTCTTAATCTTAACCGGCGGTACTGGCGTTCTGCTACAGTGCTACTCGGCTACTCTCTCCGCCAGCGGCCAGTTGTCAGAGCAAGGGGCCGAAAGGTTAAAGGTCAGTCAACCCTTTACCTCTTCCAGTTCTGGGCTCTGCTCATTTTATTCACTCTTTCAGGTTCTTGTTCTTTTTCTCTACTTTCTGCCATTTCCATTTCAATTTCAAGCAAAGTTTAGTTTTTGCTTCTATCCATGTTCATGTGCTATTTGCTCTACATGTGATTACCTTTTGCCAATGATCTTTTGAGCAAAAAAATTGAAAGAAAAGGAAAAAGGAGATGTGGGATTATGACTTGTGAGTTTCAGTTCTATAAAGGAATTTTTGAATCCTCTCATCTGATGGGATTTCTCTGTCTATTTTTTTTTTTGCTGCTATTGCTAAATTAGGCAGCAGGAAACGTATATTCATGTTCAAGATTCAGTAATTTTTTTGGGTTTATTTTTCTTGCTGTACTGGTGAAATCTTTTGTTCTTTTCTTGAATTGTTTGGTACAAGTAGGTGATTGATTCTTCTTCTTTTATATCATGATGACAGAGACCGTAAGTGATGGATATATATATATATATATATTTATATTTAAAAGGTTTGAAGTTCTCAAGTAAGTAAGGCCCTAGTTTCAATTGGACGTTTTTACTGATAAGATTGAACTTTGCTAGAACGTTAAATGATTAGTCTTATAATTTGTGTATCATATGCGTACAAAATTGATCATGATGTGTTAAATATCAATATTCAATAGATCGGGAAAGTTGTGATTCAACTAGGTTAATAAATGGCACATGTGAAGGAGGCTTATTTTAGGAAGAGATTGTCAAATTGTGTTCTTGGCATAAGCGTAGATGGCATTTATCTATTTGCATGGAAACTAACTTAAAGTTGAGAGTGGAAACTAATTTGAGTTTGAAGTGGATTGTAGATTAATATTGTAATATTTTGGGATTTTTTTGGGACTTTCTTTTATATTTAATGTATGGTATGTTATTGTGTTTTTGCATTTTATATATATTTTATTTAATGATAAAAGGGCTTTTTTTTGTGGTGGTGGTTATGTTGGGGGGCCTATTTTATGGAGGTCATCTCGGGCCCTTGAAATCACAGGGCCGGCCCTGAATAAGACGGGTAAATGTCTTATACTAAATATTATCGAGTTTAGTTAAATAAGGAAACTTCATTTTTAATGGAGTATGACTTTGTAGATATATGTATAAAAAGCTTAATTTAGAAACCTCATATTTAAAGTTTCAATATTGGATGTGTGTTATCTTAGGCAAAAATATATGAAAATAAGGAAACTACTATTTTAGGATTACGTCTCTATAGATAAATATGTATAGAAAACCCAATTTACAATTATCTTATTTAAATTTGAAATATTGGATATGTCTTATCTTAAACAACAATATATGAAAGTAATTTTAGAACATTGCAATTATACCAAAAACTAATAACTGTACTTTAAATAGGTGAATTATATACAACATATGTTTAATAGTTGTATTTAAGCTTAGAAAGCAAGTTTAATGATATTTTATTTTATTTTAATAATCAAACATAAAAATATTGAGTTAATACGGATGAATTAGGAATTGGAAAAAGTAACATTTAATGTGACATAATTAGTGAATAATTAGGTTTTATAGATAAAATTTCACATTAAAATTATCTTAATAATATGAAATATGATCAAGGAGTCTATATATAAACTTTATCACATAGATTTATATTGCGTTAAACTTTTGGTTGATTATTTAATGAAAACAAAAGCATATATAATATTACTACTGAGGGGCCGACCTTTTATTTTTGGTCAAAGTAAGTTTTAATTAAACATTTGAATCGAGCATAATGGGTGAAATAGGATTGAGGAAGGTTTAATTGAATGCAAATTCTATGTATAAAAGGCTACATTATACAAGCAGTTTACTTCAATCATGATCAAATAAATAAATAAGAACCTGACCCCTCTTTCCGATCGTTGCCCAAGTCTGTTCCGTCTGTTTTCTTGCTGCCGGCATGGCGGTTCCACCACCTGGGGTCCTCCCAGATGGCTGTCTCCTCCCTTACCCCCTCCTAAACCTGCTAACCCCTTGCCCAACCTGAACCCCAATCTCCTAGCTGGTGGTCAGACTCCTACTTTGTGTCGCCCTCACCCTTAACCCGAAAAATCCCTTCCTTCCTCTAGAGAACCTCCCTCATGACCTCCAGCCACTCAGCAGCCGTCTGGCCAACCCCTGCCCGCATCTAGCCCCTCCGGTGCTCCCGGCAATTATGCAGCTTCGTTTGAAGGCTAGGAGGCAATTGCGCACAAGTTCCAGGATTTAATTTCCCAATCTTAGAGCCCATTGAGGTGCAAGGTGAGCCTTCATACATTTTACTCATGACCATCTAGACTTACTTGAAATTCCTTGCAAATTTGTCCTTGTTGGAAAATTTTCGCATTCCCGCCCAAATATGGAGCACATCAGAGATGCTTTCTTTCGAGAAGGGTTTAAAGGCCATTTCACAGTAGGTTTATTAGACTCACGGCATGTCATTGCTCATTTCTTGCTCAAGGAGGATTACTTGAAAATGTTTCTTAAATCAAAGTGGATCATCAGAGGCTTTTCTATGCGTGTTATGAAATGGTCTAGAGATTTTAATCCTTTAATTGAAAACCCGATTGTGCCGGTATGGGTTGTGTTTCCTGGGCTACCTTATATTCTTTTTCAGCATGAAAATGCTATTAAGTCCATTCCTAGTTGTGTGGGTTCCCCATTGAGCATTGATAAAGCTACAGCAAATAAAATTCGGCCGAATATGGGAAGAATTTGTGTTGAAGTTGATACTTCTAAGCCCAATCCCTTGAGAATCTAGATTGGCATGGGGGACTCAGGTTTTTGGCAAAATGTGATCTATGAAAATCTGCCAAAGTATTGTAAGCATTGCTCCCATCTTGGTCACAAGCAGGAAGAATGTCTCTGGTTTAATAAACTCAGAAAAGGGAAAGGGAAGGTTGATGTCGGTGATAATGACAAACCAAGAACAAATCTCAATATTTCGACTATTGGTTTGAATTCAAAAGCCCCGCCTAGGAATGGAAAGCAAACGAGTTCAAAATAGAGCAGTCACCCAAGGAATTCTGAACATAACAGCAGTACAGTATCTAAGGAAGGAAAGCAGGTTGACCCTAAGTGTGATGGGAAAGCCGACCCTACAGAGGATGAACAACAGTCTTCCATATATGTGGCAGTTAGGGATAGCCTATATAAACTGAAACAAGTCCTCTCTGAGCATGACAAGAGACAAAAAGATGATATTGATCCAAAGCCCAAGAATTCAAAAACTAGTTGCCAGCCAAGTCCAACAAGCCCACCGCTGAATCAAGGCAACTTGGCCCAAAAGGACAACCACATGGATGAATTAGAACCAGGAGAATTTGTTGCTTCAGCCCATAAAGCATCAAGAAAGAAAAAGAAGGCCCAGAAAATGCAAAGACAGTTAACGACCCAGGAATCAGAAAATTGGGCTATTATTCCATTCCAAAACAACCAAGTCAGTGTTAATGTAGCTCAAATTGTGCCTTTAGAGGAGGAAGCAAGCCAAAATCCTTTCCAAGTCCTTGCTGAGATTGAGGAGGATCAGATTCAGGGAGTAGTAGACTGGAATTCAAACGAACAAGGTAGAATGGAAATGGGAAACTCTGATGAAATGGACAAGATCTTTGACCAATTGGCAAGAGGTAGCAAGTTCTTTCGGCCAGGAGATGAATTGGATAGCACAGATGATGAAGGGGAACGCGCAAAAGGAGGCATTGGTCAAAGAAAAGATAATGTACCCTCAAAATTAACATGATTAATACCATTATTTGGAATGTGCGAGGCATCACCAAAGAAAATGCTAGAAGAAGGTTGGCTCACCTAATTCGAGAACACAAAATAATCTTGGCTGCTATTATTGAACCCTTTGTTGACAAGTGTAAGATAGGTAATTTTGGAAGAAATTTGGGTTTTGATTCTGTTATCTCAAATTCTAATGGGCACATTTGGCCTACACTCTTTCCCTACCGACGCTCTTCCGATCTGTGATGTTATTCTGGATGATGATCAAGTCATCCATCTGTTGGTTAGGCACAACATCCAAAACTTCAGCTTTTTATTCTCAGCTATCTACGCTAGCTGCAACTACGTGACTAGAAGAGATCTTTGGGATACTTTAAGACAAGTTTCTAGTAGAGCCACTGGGCCATGGTTCTTGGCTGGGGATTTTAATTCTATTCTCAGAGGGTCAGAACGTAGTGATGGTCTATTAAGGTACAGAAGAGCCTCAAAAGATTTTGCTGATGCAATTCTTGATTGTGGGTTAGAAGACTTGAGTACTATAGGGGCCTAGATTCACCTAGTCAAATGGCAGGTTATGTGAGAGACTGGACCGTGCCCTGGGAAATGCTGAATTTGTTGCCCTCTTGGACAACTGTCATATTTCGATTTTGAACAGAAGTACTTCTGATCATTCTCTCATTGTTCTAGAGCACAAACATAGGGGTTATACAGAGCCTTCAGCTTCGGGTTCCTTAACGTATGGACAAAACACCATAATTTCTTGGAGACTATTCAAAACTGTTGGAGCAATATGTGGAAGGTAACAGTATGTGGGTGCTATGGACTAAGCTGAATCGTCTCAAATGGGCTTTGAAAGAGTGGAACAAAGCTGTCTTCAGGAATGTCTTCTCCAACATTAAAGAGGCTGATGAAATGGTGAACATAATGCAGACTAACTTCGATAATAATCTTTTCCCTAATAACAGAAGTGAACTTAACAAGAGCCAAGCTATTCTTTTTCACGCACTTGCTATGAAAGAAGCTTTCTGGAGACAGAAATGTGGGGAAAATTGGATCAAGAAAGGGGATAATAACACAAGATACTTTCACGCTCTTGTTAATGGTAGAAGAAATAAGAACAGGGTGTTGTAGATCAATGATGGCGGTCAATGTCTTGATAAAGAAGAGGACATTAAAAACTCTGCTCGTATTTTCTTTCAGAATCTATATGCCCAAGAGCAGTGCCATTAGCATGAAGATCTCCTTGACTGCATTCACTCATGTGTCTCGGACGAGGAAAATCTAGCTCTAGTTAAGATCCCTAATGATGAAGAAGTGAAAAGTGCCATGTTTGGAATGAGTAAGGATACCATTGCCAGACTGGATGGATATAGTACCTACTTTTTTCAGTCATTTTGAGACATTATTGGCAAAGATGTTTGCAATGGAGTTCAATCTGTTTTTGAGGTACAATTCTTACACAGATCCTTCACTAGTACCACAATCAGTTTGATCCCCAAAATTGACAACCCATCACAGTGGAGAGATTTTAGACCTATTAGCTTATGCATGGTGTTCAATAGGTTGATTTCAAAGGTGATTAATGACAGACTCAGCCTACTTTTGCCTAAGATCATATCCCAGAATCAGAGTGGATTTGTGAAGAATAGAGATATTGCTGAAAACATTTTGTTGGCCCAAGAGATGATTTTTCAACTGGGGAAAAAGGTGAGAGGAAGCAATATTGCCATTAAACTGGATATGGAAAGAGCCTACGACAGACTCGATTGGAATTTTCTATCTAAAGTGCTCAATAAGTATGGGTTTTCACAACAAAGGATTGATCTAATATTTAGATGCGTTTCAAAATGCTGGTTTTCTGTGATGATTAATGGGTCTCTTATTGGATTCTTCCACTCTTTGAGGGGGGTGAGGCAAGGTGCTCTTCCGATCTTATCCCTGAGCCTTTTCATACTTGCCACCTAGGTTTTGTCTAGAAATCTGAAAAATCTTTTGACCTCTACGAGAGGATGGGGTTATGCCTATGGAGGCAATGTACCGATCACACATTTAGCTTTTGCAGATGATGTGATCATTTTCAAAAATGTGATTTGTGCACTAAACAATCTTCTCACCAAGTATGAGCAGACCTCAGGACAATTGATCAATAGAGCTAAAAGTGGTTTCATTGTTGCTAGGAAAACCCCCACATATTGTAAGAAAATCATCAGTAATGCCACTGGTTTTAAGTAAGAGCACCTACCTATCACATACTTGGGAGTTCTGTTACATAATGGCCACAAAAAAATTAGCCTCTTTGATAAGCAGGTGGACAAGATCAGAAAAAGCATATCTGGATGGATTTAAAAAACTCTCTCTTCTAGGGGAAGATTGGTACTTATCGAAAGCATCTTAGCTGCTACTCCCATCTATTCCCTTTAGACGATTTTGGCTCCCTCTGCAGTCATCAAGAATATTGAAAGACTTTTTTCTAGATTCTTCTGGGGTGAAACAGCATTAGGTCGAGGCCTACATTGGGCCAAATGGGAGAAAGTTTGTAGACCCACTGAGAAGGGAGGAACTGGTCTTAGACTTCTCTCGGACATGATGCTGTGCTTCAATGCTAAGTTGTGGTAGAAGTTTAGACAGCAAAAGTCTCTTTGGGCGTCTGCTATTTAGAGTAAATACTACATGAAAGTTCATCCCGCTAAAGTGCAACCAAAAAATTCTCATACTGCAATTTGGAAAAGGCTTATCAGTGGTGCTGAGATTGTTGAGCCATTCATTTCTTGGAAACTTGGTATGAGGGACTATTTCTTTTGGTTAGATTGATGGTCTGATGATGAAATTCTGGTGCACAAGGTCATTGCCTAACCGAATTGCAATATGAAAGTAAGGGACTTCATTGTCGATGGTGAATGAAATGTTGAGTTGCTTAAATTTTGGCTTCCTTCATATATCATTAAGAACATTATTCGCTTCCCTTTCAATCAAGAGCCTGATAGCATTTGTTTGAAGTTTCCACAAAACGGTCAATTCAGACTTTCTTTTGTTTGGAATCAAATCAGGGACAAACAAACCATTCATATGATAGGTAAAGTTATTTGGTACAATATCATTCCCAAGAAAATCAGCATCTTCTACTAGAAATTGTGGAATGGATGGATCCCTACTGATTCTACCATGCAAAAGAAATATCTCATCTCTATGGGATCCAAATGTCAATGTTGTAGGGCCATCGAAACAATTGATCACGTATTCTTTGAAAACCCCATAGCTCTTAAGGTTTGACACTACTTCTTCGAACTTTGTGGGGTGACGCACTTCCAAGGGACCAATTTTAGCCAAATGATTATGCACTGGATCCTCTCACATAATACTGTGAAACAAGGCCAACTTCTCTCCACACTTCCTCTCTTAGATGTCTGGTTTTTATGGTGTGAAAGAAATCAAGCCAAACATAGTGATAAGAACATGAGTGCTATCGAAGTTATCAATAATATTGAGAGAACCATATTCTTAATGCACCGTGCAAGGCTGCTAAGAGATAATTTCTGGCATGACAAAGGTGCATGGAAAACTCATTTCACGAAGGCCAGTGGGCGCCATGAGAGACCCCCCAGGATCATTAAATGGGAACCCCCTATTGTAGGAGCCTTGAAACTTAATGTTGATGGGGTTTGGAGTTGGGAGAATAATGACATGGCTATTGGTGGGGTCATAGGGGATTGTAAAGGAAATTTGGCTCTAAGTTTTGAGGCCTTCCTAGGCAAAGGAAACTTCCTTCTTTCTGAAGTCAGTGCTATTCTCTTTGGTCTTCAAATATCCAAAACCCACAATCTTAACATCAGCTCTGTTGAATCTGATTGCAAGTATGCCATCGATCTTATTAATAAGGTCAAAGAAGGGTCGGGGACTATGAAAACCAAGCTTTTACAAATTTGGCGAGTTTGTACAGGAATGAATATTACTTTCAAATTCACACATAGGCAAACTAACCTTGTGGCTGATGCTTTAGTTCATCTTAACCTTAAAAACAAGAGAACTTGTGCTCACTTGCCTCAGGAGGTACCGGATTACATTCGAAAACTTCTCCCTTGTGATGCTATGGGCCTGTCCTTTATCCATCACTGTACTCTAGATTTTTTTCAGCAGCATGGGTAGAGCATGGCTAGAGAGAGAATTTCTAATCACTTATTTGATCTTTGGCTTATTTGGAAAGCATTGGAGAATTTGTTCTAACCTTCCCAAATCCCCGCACCTATTTTCATTTTTTCTTGGCTTTGTTTGCAGGTATCTAGCTGGAAGCTTTCATGATTTCCCTTATCATTCATCAGAAAAGTTTATCTCTGATCCACTTGCCTCTTATTTTAGATTTCGTGCTTGGCTCTTTTCCTTCATTTCCTACACAAGGCCACATAACCTTCTTCACCTTTGAGTACTTCATATCTGACTTCTGTAATTATTGGCATTATCTACTTTCCCATATCTTGTTATAGCTCATGTATGTATAGTGCTTGGTTTAACCCCTCTTTCGCTGACTTTTTAGACCTTCTTTTTCTTTTTACTTGGTCTAGCCATCCCCGCTTGACCTCCAATCTGGTCAAAGTTTTTTCATCTTGGATCGACATTAATTCAGTGTTGGTACAAGGCAAAGACAAGCCCTTGGTGTGGATCCTCTCTCTAGAAGACCTTTCCATTACAACTTTTTATGGCTTGCATGATTCTGATCATTTCTCTTCCTACGTCATTTTAATTGGGAGCTCTTGCTCCCCATATTATAATTTTATTCCTTTTGCCTATATGGATCTGATCTCTGCGCATATGGTTTCTCAGCAGAAATTATTTTTCCAGCCTCTTTTCAGCCATGACATTACAAATACTTGAACAGACCACTCAAGACACTACACCAAGATGCCTTCTGGGTTGTTATGATACAATCTCAAGATTATGGTGCCTATATCAATTACTCACTCCCACTTATTAAGATGTCCAATGATCAAGTTGATGAGATGTTCAAATGTGATTACTTTACTTGGAACCAAATCGCATGCTTCCCAAAGGATGAGAGGAAAAATGGCAGAAGATTTCTGGGAATTTGACAATTGCAATCCCAACATTTGTCCTTGAGACTTGAGAGAGGAAGTTTTTGGCTAATTATGTCACATGAGGCGAATTTCATCATGTAGAGAAGATCAATCCTCACTCTGGTTTGGTCAAGCATTAACGTTCATCATGTCAAAAGAATGCTTTGCGGTGGCGCAGATGGGTATTGAATGGATTCAATCTTGATTGCACAAATAGGTCGTATTTGTTGTTGTGGTTTTGTTTTCACCTATGCTTGTGCCCTTTTTGATATTTGCTTCTGCATGATGTTGCTGGTTGTCCTCTGCATGAAGCTGCCATTTGTTTTTGCTTGTTTTTGGCATCGCCTACATCCTTTGCTTTGGCATCTTGGTGTTGTTTCTTGGTTGGTTATGTCTGAGGTTTTGCGCTGCATGGTTCTTGCTATTATCTCTTTGTTGGTAGTGTTTTTGTCCTCCTGGCCAGAGGTTGGTTGGTTATTGCTGCTGATTGGTTCTATTTTGTACTCCTTGCTGGAGGTTTGGTTTGTACACCATGTACCCTTTTTTGTGATTAATATAGCTAGCCACTGTATGTGGTTTTTTTTTTTTTTTTAAAAAGGACTACATTATACAATCTCTGATTTAATTTACAGATATTAAGTTCAAGCTATTGTGAGCCGTGTGTGTGTATGTGTGTGTGTATGAGTGTGTGCATAGTAAGCCAAATTCAGGAATCTTGATTTAAATCACACAACATTAGTTTGAATTATGGTAAGCAATGTATAAATTTATAATAGGCTAATCTAACAGCTCTTTGATTTAAATTACCAAGGATGGATACATATTATTACCTCATGGAACAATATAATAGAATTTTAGTATAATGAGCAATTTACTGAACCTTTAATAAGTATGATCGCAATAAATAAATTATTAATTAAGAGTATTAATTAAGTTAATGGGATTGAAGTTGGGATTAACGAAAGGAATGTAATATACGAAATCATCTTCTAACCCGGATAAAGCTACACATTCATTTCAAATCTGAATATATATTTAACATATTTAGTTGATCAAATGCAAATTGAGTCCATTTTAACACATCCACCATTGATTTATTAAAATATCTAGAACCAAATAACTATGCTTAGACACAGACTAAATATTTATCAACAGTGTATGTATCATTAAATGTACAATGTACATATATGCCAATGGAACCAAACTTATATATCAACATTATACAGTGCACGAAAAATGGTACATAATAACATGTTGAAGATTGAGGTGTATATATTTTTTACTATACATTTATAGAATTGAACATAGAATTCAATGTCATATAACAAAAATGTAAACCATAATAATTTAGAAGAACCTCCAGTGCAGCAAATGATCCCTTGCAGGGAATGATCCATTTTCATAATTTTATCTTCCCCATGAGAGCATGGTAGCAAGCACTGTGATAACTTCACACTGTTCATGGAATTTAAAATATAAAAATGCACAAATTTGTGTGTCTATAGACCTGAAACCTTTGTGAGCTAAATTTAAATTAGAAATGAGTAATAAGACCTAATGCGTTTATTTGACAGCCTTCTAAAGTAGACCACAATAAAAGTGACATAACGTTAGTCAATCTTTCGAGCAAGCAGGGCGGCTAAGTGGGTGAACACAAATAAAAAATGAGAAATTATATCAAATTTATGAGATGAACTAATAGGAATATCAAGCTTACAGTCAGAACCGGCCCTGGGCCTAAGCCATATAAGCAGCCGCTTAGGGCCCCCAAAAATGGTCCAGAAAGCCCAAGTTTTCCCCTTTTTTAACATAAAAGTCCCAAAATCTTCTTAGCCTATTTAGTCTTGCACTTCACAGTACGATCGTCTTCTTGATTCCATAACGCGAGAAGACACATTGCACTTTGCAGACACAATTTGTATGTTTCTCAAAAAGAACAAACGACTCCTAGTCTTTTCCAATCAAGCAACAATGTTGAATGTAAAACCTCCTTTCTTCTCATTATTTGGTTGTCACAGACCACAATTAGAATTCTTCTTTACTTTCATGAACCCGAGTCACCCAACTCCTACAAGGCTGAATCCTTGTTTCTGAAATATGAAAATCAGGCTACGAAGTTCAAAGAATTGACAAACAACCATCCTGGGCAGTGGGCAAGACAATAGGTGAGCAATGATCCGTCCCTTTTTTAGAATTTTCATTTTTCAAATTTTAATCGGTCATTGGTGATATACTGATATGCTATATGCTTATTAGAGTCTAGATATGAAAACTTCCAGCTTGATATTATGTTAGAGTGATATTCTGATTTTAATTCTACTTGATTTTAGTTTTTGAATTGATCTTTGAATACTAAATTATTTGAGGCATGGTCTAATAATTTTTAATTATTTAATGAGAGAATTAGGTAATTTGCAATTTGTTGTTGCCTTGGCCTTGCTGATCTCCTTGTTTTTCCCCCTCTCTTTTTTGGGCATATTTCAAGTCATTCAGTAAACACTTACTAGGTTCTTTTATTCCTTGGTTAATTCTGAATTTGATATTTGTTTTCATTATTGTATTTGGATTGACTAGTTATGTCTACTAGAAAGTATTTGTCTGGATATGATAAAAGGAGCAAAAAAGAAAAAAAGAAAAAAAAAAGAAAAAGGCTTAAGAACTTATTTTATCTCAAGCGGAAGCAATGGACAAGTTCATCACTAAGAAAAGCACTAACATAATAGAAGATGAAGATAATCATAATATGGTGTCTAAAGATAAAGGGAATCCTAATATGGTGGATAAAGAGAAAATAGAGTTCAGAGTGATCATCAACAAACTATAAGGGATGAAGAAAGTAAAGAAAGGGAGATCGGAAGAGCGTCGTGTAGGCTCCAAATAAAGTTTCCTTAAGGCCTCGAAAATCTATTAGCCGGCCCTACTTACAGTTGAAGTAGAACCGTTGTTAATGATGCATTGCAGGGATGTCTATTAGTCCATGCTTTGGCAGTAAGTATACCATCTCTGCAAAACCTTGTATGTTTTCCACCAATTCTACAACCATGTTCAAATTTTATTAAATCTATCACATAGTTTCAGAGGAATACATACAAAATTGGGAGATAAAAGGCAAACTTATAAATTTACTCAACATGTATAATTGAAGATAGGCTAACCAAAAATATTATTAATTTTATCACCAAGCAGGCGAATACACATCTACAGCAAGATAAAAAAAATGGAAACAAAATACTATAGAGCAATATATTACAAAAACACCAATCAGTTAACAAAATAAAACCAAAGGGAAGCTTTTATAGGCCAACTCTACCAATAAATTCAACCCATTAAACTACACCAACCATCACAAAGCATAATTAAATTAAAATCTATAACTCAAAATAGACCACAAAAAAAATGTAATTTGTAGTGTGTATAATATAACAATATAAAACACATGCACCATATATGCATGAAATCAAAGCACACAGACAATTAGAAATTATATGCACCATTAGGGCATACAAAACAAATTAAAATAGTGTATATAAAGGAAAGCAATTAAAATTTGATGTTGGTAGTGCACCCCAATGTGCACTAAAAGAAACAAATTAAAAGTTTGTATAAAACCAATGCTGCAGCGTTTTGATTCCTTTGAGCTTCTTGTTGCTCGAGGCATGGGTTGATGTCGCGCATCAGGGCTGAGTAGGTCATCTTCTACTGGTCGCTTAGAGGGGGTTTCATGAGGAGTCTAGATATCATCATCACCGGGGAAGTCGGGAGTCTGAAAATTGAAAACTATATTAATACACATTTAAGATATGTTTTGCAAAAGTAACATACAGTTTGGATTTGGCAATTCGAAAAACCAAAATTACCACATTAGACTCAACAGCAACTAGTGCATCAAATAGAGATCCAAGTCCGAGCCTGAATTGTAACCCTTTATACAAATTTAATTACTCGAAAATCAATAACAAAACAACTAGTAATGGGAAAAGAATTCAAATGCAAGCAAATGAGCATGATAGTACCTCAGATTCTGATCTATCTCCTGCTTTGAGCTGCTCAATCTTGGTCTAGTTCTCCGTTATCATATTAATTGAGTACACCGTGCCACCACCAGATGGGTTCAGCAAGGTGTGATCAACTTTAAAAAGAAGATCCTGGCCAGCCAAATGGGATATCTCCTCTGGATAGCTTTTTGGTGCTAATTTGTCGTGAACCAAAATGAATGAAAACAATTGGTTCCTAATAGTTGAAACCATTAAGTTAAAACACATAACAAATAAATTTTGAGTTTTGTTAAGGACCATCACCATATCAATATGATCAAAGAACTCTCTAGCCGTCTTTCCAATTAAACGCTCACTTCCCCCATCCCACAACATTAAATCAGTATAACTCCTCAGGTATTTACTCTTAATCGTAGACTGTATCTCCAAACACCCTCCAGAAATCGTGTCTCACACTTAGTTCAGACAAACGCCCCGCTATCTTTGATGACTTTTTTAAAGCATGTAGGGTCGTAACAACCAAGATAAGCCCAACTCTTCCATGAAAGGATTGAGTTAACCTAGCCGTAGAACCAACGCCAACGAACCTACGGTCAAATCCAAACAGTTACAACTAAATACAAATAAATTTTATATATTGAAATATGCAAAGGAAAATTCTAAATAAATTATACCTACTTAGATTATGACAACTCAGTAATCGTTCATGTGAACCCAATCTTCTTCCCATCATCAACTAAAAAACTGGAGGAAGAAGATAGTTGGCCAGACGGTTGTGAAGTAGAAGCCCTCTGGCTTAAAAACTTGGCATTCGTATTGAAGTTATTAATAGTGAATACTATAAATAGATAATGTTAGATAGAGTTTTTCCAGAGGTAAACCATAAACCTGATGCAAAATTCCTCAACTTCGAGAATAAGTTCATTAAGCAATAGTTTAGACATGTGAATTGACGTAGCCACACCCTTCGAATCACCTAAGCGTTACAATAAACAAAGCTATCAAATTTAAGGCAAATCACACAAAAGATTGCGCAGTCAACAAGAGAGCTATATGTGAAAGAACATACCCCATCACTTGTTGATACGACAGAGTTGAAGCAAAAAAATAACAGGTTCCTTTCTTGGTGTAGACAAATAAGTGGCAAACTAATCAACATACTCATTCCATATAGTCCAATAGAGCCTCTTATTACTACATTATCAGAACAATAGCACATAATGAGTACACATGGAGTGATTGATTTTTTAATTAGAAAATAAGCATAAAAAAGTCTTACTCAAGGTCATGAAGGTGGAAACTGTTCCAAACAAAAGGATCGTACATCAAAGCAGGTTTTTTTCTTGTGGATTATATGCCCCAGCGATGTCTGAATGGATAAATAACAAACAATTCAGGAACTATCCAATGTGAAAAATTAAATTCTTGATGTAATATATCAGTGGCTATAGGTTGACAAACATTACAAAAAGATTTGTGGGATGAAAATATTACTGATCAACATTTGGGGAGTTAAAGACATCCACAAATGCGGTGAACTTGTAAACAGTAAGCGGAAACATAGTGTCGGCCACTAGATTGAGGCTTGACCTTGGTAGAATCATTACAATAAAACCTACATGGGTGTGACATTGTTTTCCACCACCCTACATTCTCCTTGACACTAAACTGCATCTTTACATACAGCCCTCCCGCCTCCAGCTGATCATCAAGTTAAGGGATCTATTGTTGAGTGATAGTGTATGAATTCTTACCCCCTATAATTTAAGGAACATATTTATTAATGAAAAAATAATAAATTCTATATGATACTTAGAAATCAAGATAGAATATACAGAAATTGATGTTTTTGTGTGAATTCACATTTCACATCCCAAAAAACAGATGAATGACACTCATTTTGATCCATATGGTTTGACGGGAAACTCATTTTGATCCATATGGTTTGACAGGAAACAATAAAACTATTAATTCTATATTAGACAAAAGAAATATGATAATTCTGTAGTTCCAAGTGGCATGTTCTCTAAGTAAACCAAATAAATATGATAATTCTGTATTACTTAAATTATTCAACAATGATTGACAATATAGAATTAGAAATTCTCATGACACTAAAGATATTTCCAATCCTCTAATACAATTTTGGATTAGTGTATAGGAATACTTAAAAATATAATATACAGTGCAAGCAAGTAAAAAGTATCAAAATCCCACTTAAAAGAAAAAAAAAACAGATGCATAATTTGAAATGAGATCAATTCAGATTAATATTTGTACAGCTATAAATATCAATAACTAAAGACAACACCTTTGACACTTTGAAAAATTCCTGAAAAGCAAGTGACTTTTAATGTTTTCAATATAATAATTAAACATTAAATACAACACCTCATGCTTGAGACTTAAATCACGAATTTTCCAAATCAATTATTACACCAAATTAATATGTTAAAAAAAACAAATAAATAAATTTAAAAGGTAAGTTAGTTGCTTAAAACAACCAAATTAGCAGGGTTTACACACTGGAAACAGTAATATACAATGGAATAATCTATAACACAATTGTGGAATAGTGTACAGGGACGCTTAGAACTATAGTATACAGTGGAGATCAAGTAAAAAGGCCAAATTCCCAATTAAAAGATAAAAACAGATGCATGATTTGAATTGAGATCAATTCAGATTAATATTTGTAAAGCTGTAAATATTAATCACCAAATACAACCCCTTTGACACTCAAAGAAAATTTCTAAAACGCAAGTGACTTTCAAATTTTTCAATATAATGATTAATCATTAAATACACCTCATGCTTGAAACTTACATCATGAATATTCCAAAATAATTATTACACCAAATCAATATGTAAAAAAAAATAAAAATTAAAAAATTAAAAATTAAGTTAAATGCTTAAAACAACTAAGTTAGTACAGTTAAAATAATGGAAACTGTGCTAGATTATGTGTGTGTATGTAAAATCTCACATGAACTTAACTCTCAATTATGCTTGGTGGTCGTTATTTTTGTTGATAATTGCTTGAATAATTATATTGGAAGATCCCAAGGTTGACGCTCAAATGTCAATTAAAGAAAGAATTTGGTTACTAATTGATATGAATCAAAATTATAGTGACTTAATAATACAAAGTATAAGGACTTCTAGAGCAATAAATGTGCAAACCTCGTTTGGCCACATCACCACCTGAAGTGTATGGTGCCACGTCGCGCCATGTGTCACGATTTGATTGGCGGAACTCAAAGATTTATTAAAAAAAAACTAAATCCTAACTATTATAAATAGGGCATAGGGGTCCTCAAGGTTTCTTTAACCCCTATCCAATCCCTTCTCTCTCCCATAACCAACAAAATTCGTCCAAATGCGTTAGGGGGAGGAAAAACACCCTAAAAACCCACTAAAACACCTATATGTCTCTTGGAAAAGGCTCCTTACCATATATAGAAAGATTTTGACTTAGAAAACTAGCCTTGATTGAAGAATATCGAGGTTTTGAATGTATTTTTTTATATTAGAATTATTGAAACAATCTTTGGCAAATCTTTGAGGTGAGTAACCTGTATTTTGATTCCCTTTCAACCATTCATTAAGTTTTCATAAATTGAATATGAACTTACGCATTGTTATGGAAAGAAAGATCGATTCATTGCATTTGTATCACTAGCTAATACTCTACCTGTTTTGAATTGCTTTGTGGAACATGACCTTGCTATGTGATTTTGGTCATTTTGGCTATGTGGTAATCTTTGTGGCCTTGCAGTGTGATCTCGGCCAATTTGAATCTTTGAATCATATGTGCACCACGGATAGTAGTTTAACTAGTAATAGGGCCCATTTGTGCATCGAAAGACTTTGTGCATTTAAAGGCTCTGTGAATCCCATGATTTTTTCGAAAATGCGTTTTCTAACATGAAAGGTGAATCAAAATATCTAGCTATTCACTGAGTATGTTGTACTCACCTATCCTTCCATCTCAATCTTATAGTTATTGAATTAAAAGCTTTGTGGCCGATCGTTCTAAGGATGGAGAAGATACATGTATGTGATTGAAATTTCAGTGCGTGGCCGAGGTTTCGTTGTGAGTGGCCGCAACATTTATCTTAAAATGATGTTATGTATAACAGTGTTTGACTAGATTTATAAAGTCTCAGCCTTGATTTTGAATTGAGATATATATTTAAACGCTTCCACTACCAACATTTCGAGATAATATGGTAATAAAAATTAGGGGCGTGATATATATATATATATATATACCAAGAATGCAAATTAATGATGGCTATTATTTCCTCAAAGCTCAGTACTAATTCATAGAGCCCAAGTATTAGGTATGAATTTAATAAAAATGTAAAAATTGGCATCTCTGTTAGAAATAACTTAAGCAAAAAGTTCTAAATATCAAAGATTACCACAATAAACTAATCAAAGATCAGTAATAAATCTTGAGATAGAAACAGTTCTATGCCTACGTACAAGAAATATTAGCAATAGGAATCATAGAACATGCTTAAAATCATACACCAATAACATGCTTAAGATAGACACAGTTGAAACTAATTAAATGTATATTTGGTTTTTAAAAATCAGAGATGACAACATTAGCCTAATTAACTAAAAATCAAAGATTACCACATTAGACTAATCAAAGATTACTACCAAATCACAATTCATTCACAATTAAATCCAGCTCTTGAGAACGTAACAGCAATCACAAATCAACATCATGCGATGATAGACATCTGAAAATAAATAACTAAATTAAAAATTTTTAAAAATCAAAGATTACCACATTAAACTAATCAAATAATACTATTAATTGTTAAGATAGAAACAGTTCTATGTGTATGTATAATAACTGTATGCATTGAAACTAACTAACTGAATAAAAGATTTAAAAAAATACATGCTAATCCGTCAGCACTAGCTCGACCACTCTGATTCCCATTTCTCTATTTTGAAAAGGAACAGACCATTTCCTTGAAACCCTTAGCAGAAAAGCAGCATTCTTGGGTAACTTGGTGGTCACATAATAGAGGTTGAACTTCACAGGAGCTACATAAGATATGGTCAAATTGATGACCGGAAATTAATTTAATGCAGAGTAAAGAAATTTGCCAAAAAAGAAATTCCCAAATGAGTTAGTTAATATATAAGAATTTACAAAGTATTTGGCAACTCTTTAGATTATAATTTGGATTATAATCTGTTATATGACATCATCTTATTGGTTTTTTTATAAAAAGTAAAAAATTGCAGCTTGACTTTTCTTGTTGACTTTTTGAAAAAAGTGAAACCAATGAAATGATGTCGTGTGGTAGATTATATTCTAGATTATAATCCAAGGGAATTGCCAAACATCCTTTTAGTGTCTTTCACAATTTTGTGCACAGTCTTAAATAGTGCAAAATACGAAACCCTCAATAATTGGCTTTGCATAGTTATTACTAATCAATTAGGGTTTCGGCTCATTTTAATTATTGCGGATAAATTAGCGTAAATTAATGCAATATTTTATCAATGATACAAAAATTCCAAAAATTAAAAAGGGTATAATATAATTAGGGTGGGGGTTTAACAAAAATAAAATAAACCTACCTTAATTAGAGACATTGATGAATATTATCCAAAGCTCACAGTTTGAAACACGTTAATTGGACCAATCAAAATAGTAAAAGATAACATTTCCCACCTAATCCTATTCGAATCAGTTAAGTTGTTCTTGGCTAATATTTAATCAGCGAAAAAATTAGAGAATAATTAGGGTTGAGGATTTAAGGAAAATAAAAGCAATTAGGGTTGGGGAATTGAAATATTGATATGCAAATTTCGTAATAAAAGTAAAAAACAAATTCAAATAATAGGATTATGACTCTTCTTGTTTTCAATTATCCAAAAATCACAGGCTTGAACTTATATGATTCAGATAATCTCACTCATCACAGAGACAAGTTTAAATTCAAACATGATATGAACTAGATCTGGAAACCTTTTTACAGATAAGGGAAACGCGAAAGAGGGATAGAGGAACAAAGATCTGTATTGATTTAGGAACAATAGATAACACGCTGGATCTGGAATTGAATTCTAACAGCGATGGAAATGCTGGGGGTAGAGAGAGAGGGGGAGGGGGAGAGAGAGAGGGGGGGATACTATATTGATTTGAGAGAGTGCGTGAACACAAAAGAAAGAGAAAAAATCAGGGAAGTATCTAAAATAATGTATATATTCACTAATTAATGTATAAAATAACTAGGAAAAAAAATCAAAATCAATATAATGGCTAAGATTTCTAGATGAAACCAATGGTCAAGGTGAGGCTGACCGAATTAGAAAGTGCTTTAGGTAGGAAAATGGTATTAGGAGACTGTATTGCTTTTATGTGTGTGTATATATATATATATATAGATATAGATTTTATTATGAACACATTCTAAATTTTGTTTATCTTCTTTAATCTTTTGGACTTTGACCATGCAGTGATTGTTGCAATAAATCATCAGGCGCAAAGAATATAACTATGGATATGCTTCTCAGAAGCTGTGCCAGCTTCAAGATGTAGTGTTTATTTCCTTGCAAAAATAAAAGGATTACACAAAGAAAAACGTTGTCTTCCCTTTCTTCTTCTCTGGTTTCTTTCAATGTCGGTGGTGGAGTCAATCACTGACTAGGGCTCAGACTTTCCTCCCAACTCTACATTGGCAACACCACAATGCACACACAAATCTGACACACTTGAATCACCAACAACCAAGGTAAATCTCCCACTAAGGAAGTAGTAGGCGACTCCCACTAAGGGAGATAGGCTAATAAAATGAAGAAAAAGTTTGTGTCTTGTGTGTAGTGTGTGTTTTAATTCCAAAAACCACTTAGGTATTTATAGGGATAAAAACACAATTCAAAATACAAAGATAAGATTAATTAATATCTCAAAACATATTATCCAAGATTCCCAATAAGATTCGAAGTGTATCTCTTATCATAAGCAACCATTTGAGCAACACCAAATTGTTAACACCTCTAAAGTGGATAGTTATTTGGTTAACTGATCTTAGGCTTTTTAAGCCTCTAAATATTTTCTTATTTTCGTTCGGGTCTTTGTCATCACTGCCCTAGGTGTATTGGTATCACAACCCAACAAACCTCCACCTTAATACCTAATAAACCTGCAAACAAAAATACACAGTCAATTTTTATTTAATCAAAGTGTCAGTAAAAATAACTTACTAGTTGACCCGAACATTACCACACTTGCACTAACAATTTATAGGTAAGTATTCAAATCTGGTGGGAGTTACTCTTCCCCACTTTGAATAATTCAAATATAGGGAACTTGACCCTGTATACTTACTAGATGGTTTATTCTCACCATCACATACGTAAGCAGCTAAAATTATGGGTGATCTACTTCTGCCTGCATCTCATTAGAGGCCTTCACCTCATCAGGTATTTTACATGTAGAAGATTTCTGGCACTTAATCACCTCACCACTAGTGATATAAATGTCATTCCTCTTCACCCTAATACATGCAAATTTAGAACCTTTGAACATTTTTAGCACCCCGTTAGCTATTTCACCTATAATGCTAACTTCCTCCAATTTATCAACTGATAACAGATTCCTGTCAGTTTTAGGAATATATCTGACCCCTTCTAAAGTGAGTACACAACTAGAGTCAAAGCTCAGAACAATATCATCAATCCTACACACGGAATATGCAATTCCATTCAAAGAACAAAGATGGTTACCCTCAAATTTCCAAACCAATCCTCATGGATGTAACATGATAAGATGTAGCAGAAACAATTCACATAAACATGTTTGTTTAGTCTAATATAAATCAACATTATTATCAGCATTTAACATCATATAAACTTGACCATATATTCAACATTGAAGGCAACAATTGCATTGGACTCCCTATCAACTTTCTCCTTCCCTGTTTCTGACTTCTTTTTTTTCATCTACTGGACAATCCCTAATAAAATGTCCAGGTTTCCCATAGCTAAAACATGTCCTTCCTTTCACCTTCCATTTGGAATTATCCTTACTTCTACCCTTCCCTTTACCACATTCGTCACTAGAGTCATCACTCTCTCGACTCTTATGATACTTACCATGATTCTTACTACGCCCACCTCTCACTGTGTGGACCTCACCAGCACTACTATTTCCTCTCTCTGGTTTTTCAGCTCTCATCTCCAACTCCCGACTTTTCAAAGAATTAATTACAACACTAGAAGTCAAAGAATCTCTACCATACTTGATCTTATTTTTCACATCTTTATATTTTTCAGGTATAGCATCCACTGATCAGTCAAAGTTTCGCCACAAATAACAATATCTTGCACAAATTTTGAACACATCAAGATTATCTTCAAGATCTTTCAATGGATCAATTTTGAAACTAAAAAACCTTTCAAGCAAATATAATTTATTGGTAATAGATTCAGACACATAAAACTCTTTTAATTGTTCCCACAGTGCTTTAGTAGAAGCATGTTTACCAACTTTTCTTAGCACATTATCAGACATGTGTAAAATGATAGAAGTATATGCCAATTCATCCAATTCCTTTTTTCTTAGCAACATCAACAGTGTCCTTAAAAGAATCATCAATAGCTTTAGAAACTTTTTGTTGCACCAAAATACATTTCATCTTTTGCTGCCAAATAGCAAAA
Source organism: Nyctanthes arbor-tristis (assembly GCA_963692815.1). Taxonomy (NCBI): domain Eukaryota; kingdom Viridiplantae; phylum Streptophyta; class Magnoliopsida; order Lamiales; family Oleaceae; genus Nyctanthes; species Nyctanthes arbor-tristis. Next base: position 60,654 of record CAVNYN010288443.1, on the reverse strand, counting down.
TCACCTTTGCTATTAAAAACGCAACCATATTGCAAGAAGTGAAAACACAAAAAGACCACAAAGGAAAAATGAATGTACAAAACCATAGAGTATTAAGCAACCAAAAAAATGCAATTTTGTACCCCCACACGATTCCGTGAGAATCAAATTCTCGGTTCAAGGGAAGATGCAAAACACATGGCCGATAAACAACAATTATCAACAATAATATCTAAAGCACTTCAAATAATAGCATATAACACAAAATAAACACTAGTAATTCCTAATACCGTACCCGTCAGCGATATTCAATTATGAAAAAAAAAATAGCTACTAATTAAAAATGGAAGAGGACACAGCACCAAGCAGTCCCCACCTTACGGGTCTGAAAGAAGGAAGATGAATGCACAAAAAACCCTACCTGAAAGTAATCTGCCCCAAATGTCAGAATCTGTCAAACATCCAAAATTTGTGCAACCACCACCAAAATATAGCCCACTAAATTTTGAGCCCAACGCCATTAGCCGTGCAACCAACCACCTCCACACGCTCCGTCACCATGAACTGCAGTCCGTCCGCCGCCGTTCAACCCGCCGTCGCTGGAGATCGATTCTGCTGCCATGTTCCACACCGGTCCACAACCCTTCCACTGCTCGTTTGTCTTGTCGGTTGGTTCACCAGAAAAGTCTCCAGAGGTTGGTCAAAACTCGAGTTGCAGGTTCGGTTATTTTGTTTTTTTCTCCAACTCCGACGGGTTTCCTTCAATTCAGGTCACAAGAAAACCCCTACGGCTCTGATACTACTGTAATGTTTATTTCCTTCAAAAATAAAAAGATACACAAAGTAAATCAATAGTAATTACAATGAATTGATGAGAAAGATTACAAGGAAATACTTAAAAGAAAGCAAAGAAAAACAATGTCTTCCCTTTCTTCTTCTCCAATTTTGTTTCAATGCCCGTGGCGGAGTCGATTGTTTACTAGGGCTCAGACTTTTCTCCCAACTCCACAATGGCAAAACCACAATGCCCACACAAATCTGACACACTTGAAGCACCAACCACTAAGGTAAAAATCTCCCATTAAGGAAGTAGCACACAACACCTCCTAAGGGAGATAGGCTAATAAAATGAAGAGAAAAGCCACACTTCTTTTTATTTTTGTGTCATGCGTGTAGTGTGTGTTTTAATTCCAAAAACCACTTAGGTATTTATAGGGAGAAGAAAACAATTCAAAATACAAAGATAAGATAAATTAATATCTCAAAAGATATTATCCAAGATTCCCAATAAGATTCAAAGTGTGTCTCTTATCATAACCAACCACTTGATCTCTCTTATCATAACCAACCACTTGATCAACACCCAATCGTTAACACCTCTAAAGTGGATAATTATCTGGTTACCTAATTGTAGAGTTGGGTTACAAGATTCAGTCTTAGACTTTTTAAGCTTCTGAATATTTTCTTATTTTTGTTCGGGTCCTTGTCATCACTACTCTGAGTTTATTGGGTATCAACAACCCAACACAAGAAAGCCAAGCGCAATCATATTCATCCGATTCTTATATGGCTACTTAAGAAACTACGAGTATTTTGTCCCATGCTGCTAAGTTTTTCTATTGTTTTCTTCACTGTGTGTAATTTTGTAATCTATGGTCCAATTTTGCTTTTGTGTTCTTGATAACCATGAATTTTGTACATTTAATATATTCTATTTCAAGAATGAAATGCCTCCTTGTGATTTCAGCATTGGTATACAAATTCTGATCTTAACATGCATGCCTTCTTCAGTTCCAAAACTACTGTGACTTTATACTCGTTCTTATGCTGGTTCCGCTAAAATTGATTCAGAATGAATTTGGAAATTTACTCAGTATAGCCTTAAGATGGGTTTTCTTGCGTCTAGATCGGAAGAGCGCATGTGTACATATTTTTGCGATACATAATTATGCATAATCTCACCACAAACAGAAGCATGACCAAGAAAAGGATAATGTTCAAGTTGATTTATAGACCGGTGCAATTAAATGTAATGTAATGATTAATACAACTCAACAAGTCATTGCACAAGACCAACTTTTCTCACTTTGATCTCATCCTGTTGAGCCATTCAAAGCCGGTTGCAAATTGTTGTCCCCTGTTGTCACTTGCAGCGTCAGCAATCATAGCAATTTCACTAGCTGATGCATCGGATGGATACATCAGACTCCATAAGGCGCTGAGAGGGAAGAACGCCGGGTCTATACTGTCCATGCCAAATAGTGGCTGGTCTGGCAGTCGTTAATCCGAGAGAGCACGCGAGAGGAGCAGGGTGGTAGACGCTGCGTTGTTTTTGAAGGAGAAAGCGGAGCAGAAAAGTGGCCATTGGTCCTTAATCATCAATGCCAAAGAGTTGCCAATGGTAAGTCACCGGTCCGGCATAAGATAAGAGAGCGATCGACAGAGAAGGTATTGGGGAGGGTGGGGATCGGGTTCTGCCTGAAGGGGTGTAGGTTAACAATCTGAAATTTTAATTTTTGGGCTTGGGGCCCATTCATTTTTGGGGGAATCATATTGGTTGAGTCAGCGTAGGGCCCTTATGCTCCACCTTGACATCCACCTAAGTACTGGGTCTCCTCTAGAGAGAGGTGAACTTTCTTTAGAAAAATTGCCAAAAATATTGACAATATTTAATTTTTTTTTTGGATACTGCAAAGGGAGTTTTGGGGTGGGGAGTCGAACCCTGATCAAGAGTTTAATCATGTCAATATTTTATTTTTTTTAATATCATATTATATATTGACTAATGTAAAAAATCATATATAGAAAGAGTCACGCATTTCCTCACTGTAAATTTATTAAATTAAATTATATATAAGATAAAAATGCATATAGTTGGAGAATATAAAAAATTATAATTATTATAATTCATGACTAAATTCTAATTAAAACCACTCAAAAAAAAACCACTAACTAGAATTTCATAGAGTCTATAGAAATTAAAATCGATGACAACATTAACAATATGGGAATGCGATTCACCGTTGAAATTAAAAATGAAAACAATCCTTTTCATCATTTCTAAAATGTACAAGTTGCTCTTCCGATCTCTCTCTCAAAATATTTTATAGGGATAACTAATCAATCATCTTTCGTGTGAGTTCTGACAATAACTAGGAAAATGATTTTTTTTTTCTCAATATAAAGTCAATGCATTAATCGTGCTTTTAAATACCTAAAAGGTTCTCAATTCATAAAATATATGAAATGGTATTAGGATACATTAATTAATTAAACTATAAGGTGTTTATGATCGATTAACAGTTCAATTAATCACACCACAATTTTAGCAATGAAAAGAACAAGTTTTGGTCGCAAAATATTCTTTAGCTGGAATTGGAAAAATTGTACTTTTTGCTGATTGAGGGCAAACACACCACAATTTTAGCAACGAAAAGAACAAGTTTACGCCGCAAAATATTCTTTAGTTGGAATTGGCAAAATTGTACCTTTTGCTGATTGAGGGCAATTTTTATTTTTTATTTTTTTCTGATGTTGGAGTTCACACCTCGCAGTGATTATGAAGTGAACTTATCAGTTTTTCTAATCTGACTCCATAGATAAGAAATGGAAAGCTTGTAAATTAAAGCAGCAAAACACAATTTGTATGACATCTTATTAGTGTTCTTACACAACATCTCGAAGTATCTCCACATAGTGGACTTGTCCACATAGTAGACTTGTACGACTAACTTTGTCAGTGTTCGAACAACGCCCAAACTACTGCTTTCATCGTCCCACTAAATAGGCATATATTATTCTTTTTCGTCCATCCTATACACATAGGCTACTTTCCTTAAATGTAGTTAAATATTAATTTTCATACATGCCCTTATTTCATATGTATTATTATTATCGAAATAGAATTATTGAGATAAGATAATTAGTACTACTTACGTCCAGAAAAAATGGTCATATTCTTTTTTCACATAGATCAAGAAAAGTTTATTTAATAGTATTGGAAAAATAAATTTAATTTTAACATCATTTCTCTATTATACCATTTCATTTATTAATTATTCCACTTTAATAATTCAATTTTTTTTACAACTATGCACATTAAATATAGGCATATAAGAGAACTTATATTTCAACTATTTCTTAAAAATGCTCTTCCGATCCATGTTTTGAAACGGACGAAAAAAGAAAACTGGACATCTTTTTGGGACGGAGGTAATAAAAGAAAGGGTATATTAGAATAATGCACATAAATTTTAATTTTCTGATAACATTAATTACAATTTTCTTACTTTGTGTGAAAATAGAAACAAGCCTATCTTTGTGGGATAGGAAGAGTATCATTTTGTCTTTATTCTCTAGATCGGCAGGGTTGATTGTCTTCCTTCTTCATTTTGTCTTTATCCTCTTCCACGTTTGATATATGAGCAATAATATTACCTAACATCGTTGGTGCTCAAAATGGTATTATTAGATGTTAATTTTGGACAGGAATTTTATTTTGCCCGCATGCAAGTATATGTGGTACACATCCAAACTACAAGCACTCTCACACTTGTAGTTTAGATGTGTGTCAAGTATAAATACAAGTACAATAACATGTATGTGTGCAGGCAAAATAAAAATTTTGTAATGTTATATTATTAGACGATAAATTGATAGAACTGGGACATTCATTTATATATTTGATTTCACTTATCATTTAATACCACATAAACTAACACATAGGGCCCATCAATGGTCTTGGTTTTGTATAATCAAAATTTAAGTTGTGCTATTTGAACAAAAAAGTGGTACAAAAGTTTTTTAAAAAACAAATTTGGCACATGATACGATCACGATCATATTTTTCAGTACATCACATCATCTTCACATCAATGGTAATCACATGAGTCACATGTTCTTTTTGTCCAAATAGAATTATTCTCAAAATTTTTCTACAACTATAAGTCGTCATATTATGTCCATATGGCAGATTTTTTGGCAAGAGTCGTGTCCTAACATTCAAGTCGAATGAATTTACTTGTCCTAATTGATTACTTAGTATCTATATACTTACTGCATTATTAATATCCCTTTACAAATTTACAAATTTACGAAGTCCATTTGATGCAGCGATGGAGACAGAATTTGCACTCGTGGGTGCTATTTTTTCTTGCGGTTTTTCATACTTTGATAACGCTGTATGATACTGGCCTCATTATCAATTGCCTGGAATAAATCTTTTCCAAAATACACAGCTAAATTATATAATACACCAATTCACCAAAGCGACTAAGCAAGCCATACAAAAAAAAAAAAAGGAAAAATCAGAGCAAAAAAAGCCAAGACACCTGTCGATTATCCTTTGTACTGAAAACCAAAAGCCCAAAGCACTTAAGTACAGCCATAAAATAGAAGAATAGACGAGAAAAATGGAGAACTTGAGAGTAAGTGCCGACTTTCATAGGTCATAGTTGCCAAGAATTTATCTCTACAATGTTGAATGTTGAAATTTTGTTGGACTATCATATTGAACTTGCCATGAAAATTGTCGAAAGCTTTTTCTCCCATCGTATTAGGAACGTTTGACTCTTTTCTTGAGAAATAAGACTTCAATTTAGTTATTGAAATGGACAATATGGCAAACATGAGATGTATGCAAGTATTTAGGTAATTGGGTTAGGTTATTACCTATTGGTCTTGAGTTATTAGTTGGGTTGAATATTCTTTTAGGCGTTAATTTGGAAGAAAATATTATTTTTTTAGAGTTCAATAGGTGCAATTGCACTAGTCCTGTTCTGGCGCCATACATATGGCATACTATGGCCCTACATGGCCACGTAACGTATATCGGGGCACGCCATATGATTAATCATAACCATGTGGTGTGTCTCGATGCACGCCACGTGACCATATGGTGCTATAGTGTGTCATATATAGCTCTAGATTAATTTCAGCAACTGCACCCACTGGTACAATATAAATCCGTCCCTGATTTGATGGTTAATAGTATCTATCCAAATTTTCAGCGTGAAATTTGTCTGCCTTTGTATTTAAATGGGAAGGAAATTCTTGCACCGACTCTTCATGTTGTTGATTCGATGAATGATTATATGGCATCACAAAATTCGTTTGATTTAAAGACCTATTTCAGTTCTAGTGCAACATGTAGATCAGATTTTGATAGTGACTTGCTCCAAGATGTTCAAATGCCTAAGTTTTTGCATGGAATAAAATGTTTTGGGTTCACAGACATGAGCTGAATTTAGAGTTGGTGTTCCTGTTACCATTTGTCTGGATTGTGTAACGGTACAAGACTATTAGTGACAAGACTTGGGAATCATATTCTTAAAGCAAAAAACTTTGTTTGGTGTAAATGCGGGAGAAAGTTTTTTATTTCGAGGATGACATTGACCCCTTCTGACGCAATGCTTCTATTTATATTTTAAAATGAGAATTCTCATTAGTAGTATCTTCTAGTACAAAAATTGTATTGGCATATTCTAATTTAATTCGTGATGTCAAAAATTATTTTTATGTAATATTTGCATGACTTGTTTAACATGTGATATTTTTATTGCATGCAAATTTATCATTCTTGGTCGACAAGTACGTATTTCGGCATGTGTATACTTGCTTAGGAATCAAGAAATTCGAATACATGCGGATATTTAGTTTACCATTTTGAGTTATCTTCTACTTACCTTATTTAACTAGGTTAAACTTTCTTGCATGTTAAGTTCTATTCATATAAGGAAAGTTTAGGTCTTTATGGTAAACTAACATTCGACTTTCCTTATCTTTGTTTCCTACATGTATATGGTAATTTTAATTCTTGACTTGTACAAGAAATCAAAGTTTTCACTATGTATATGTATGATCTCTCTTGTAGGTTGAGCATCAAATCCAAGCAAGCCAAGCATTCTTGCAATATCCGAAAGCTCGACTGAGAAGAGAGAAAACACACTGCCAAACCCGCGAGATTTTATTTTTGCATTGGACTTTCATGTTTTAAATTGTGTTTCTCTTGGTTACCCTTCACAGTGCGTTGGTAGGCTACTAATATATGTGGGAGGGACTTTTCCACATGAGGTTGAAGTAGTTTAGCAGTTCTTGTTTCTCAAAATGAGTTCAAGTGATCTCTAGGAGACTTGATGTACGTTCCCTTTGGAGCGTGATAGCGAAAAAAAGGGAGTAACGGAAGTTGTCAACATGTCAAAAGGCATAAAGAGGGAGCTTCTTTTATAAGTTTTCCTTTTGAGTGTTAAGTGTATATTGTGATATCACTTGTTATCTTTTGTTGTACTGAACTTTCTCTGTGTTAGAGGATCAGTTGTCCCGTGACAAGAGTGCATGAGGTTTTTTCCCTTTTTGGTTTCGGCGTCAACCACTATGGTTTTCATTCTGTGCTTATTTTTCTGCACTAGATTATGCATTGCTGCTTACATTTTACAGACGAGGACATATCCTGCTTAGTTTACGCTGATTATATCTCTGACAAGACCTAGATAAATCCTATAAATCCTGTCGTACTTAATCATACTGATCATGAATTGATTTTCTACTATCAATGTTACAGTTAATTATCTGTGATCTTTGCTATATTGGTACAAAATTTACATTGAGTAATTATTAATAAAATAATTTTTAAGTAGGCCTAGGTAACTCATTTTTTCAACAATTGGTATCGGAGCAGGTTCACTTAAACACAAATGAGATCCAGTTACCTAGATATGGATAGTACTTTAGTTAGTGCATCTTTTCTTCCTCCTATACTTAGTGGCTCAAATTATGCGTTATGGAAGATTAGAATGGAGATATATATTCAGTCTATTAATGAAAATGCACGACTATCTATTTTAAAAGGTTACACTACACCCACTATCAATCGAGAAGGTGTTGTTGTTGCTAAACCTAGATATGCATTTAATAGAACTGAATTAGCTAACTCTGGGTGGAGTTCAAAAGCTTTAAATGCAATATCTTTTTTTTGTTGATGCAAACCAATGTCGACTGATTTCTTCTTGCCAGACAGCTAAAGAGGCATGGGACATATTGCAAATTGCTAATGAAGAAACAGATTCTGTCAAATCTTTAAAACTTCAGATTCTTGCTTCAGAGTTTGACAATTTAATGATGCATAAGTATGAAGAGTTCAAAGAATTTTATCAAAGACTGAATGAGATCACAAATACTGCACATGCATTTGGAAAGAAGTACTCTGACAAGAAAATTGTCAAAAAGATACTTCGATCCTTACCAAATAAATTTCATACCAAGATCACAACAATTGAAGAAAGCAGATGTGGAATGTATCAAAATTGAAGAATTGGTTGGCTCACTTATGACATATGAGCTAAATCTCATTAAGAAGAAGAAGTATAAAGAGGTGGAAAATTCATTCAACGCAAGAAAACCTGAAGATAATTTAAAAAGTACTAACATTGATGAAGAAGATGACCTTCCATTAAAGCAATTCAAGAAGTTCTTGAAAATGAAGAAAAATGGAAAGAATCTCAAAAGTCAATCTGCCAATCGAATCCAATGCAGTAAGTGTGAAGAATTTGGTCATATTTCAGATAAATGCAGCAACACTAGGAATAAATCTCAAAAGAAATATTCCAAGAAAATTTTCTGCAATGAAGAGGAAGAGGATATGTCTGGCTCGGATATTTTTGAAAATTATCTAAGGAGTTTAACTGCTTATATTCATAGTAAAAATAACCTTGTGAAATGTTTCACTGTAGGATCTACTCAGCCAGTAGACGCAACTGACATATCTTGCCTAGAGAAAAACAAGTTGGATGATGTATTCAAAATAATCAAGCAGGACACATCTGAATCTAAGTCAAAAGAAAAATATGAGATAGATAAGGATGAGGAAGAGTTATGTGAATCTAAAACTGATGATCATGTCTCTAATAAGCCGGTAAATATATTATCTACTTTAGTTCAATCAAGATATAACTATATCAATCTCTTTCTTGCAGGAACGATTTATCCAACAGCTGAACTAGATATATCCTTCTCAACCAATCAAGTTCTCAAGACCTGGAATCTGAAAAACATACTAATGGCTGTACAAAGTGTACTGCTATGAGTAAAAAATTGGCAGCTGAACAGGAGAAAGTTGAAACTCTTGAAGCTATTGCCTTGACTCTGAGAAATGAGAAAGAAACAATATTGACTCTCCAAAGATTATTACAAGAAAAAGAGGATCAACTGAACAAAGTCAATGAGGACTTGAATAATTCAAAAGAAAGAGTAAAAAAACTTACCATTGGAGCAGCAGGACTAAATGAGGTTCTCAGTTATGGAAGACCAGCTCATGTTAAAACTAGTCTATGTTTTGAAGACAAAGGGAAGGAGAAAGTGTTAAATCAAACAGTCTTTGTAAAAGCTGCAAGCCAAACTCCTTTAGATAATTCTATCAAGTCTTCAATCAAAAGTGCTTTTACTTCTTCTGTTATACCTATAACTAGGATAAAGTCTCAACTAACACATAGCAAATCTGAAGGTACTATAGTTGTACATCATACAAAGGTTTTGCCTAACAAAATTGTGTCCAAGACACGTCTGCTGGAACTTGATCTAGACACGTCTGGCGCAACTCAAGCCAAAGCAGATATATCTGGAGCAACAAAAGGCAGAATAGACATATCTGCGCATACTAGAAAACTGAACCGAAATCAGAAAGGTATGTCTAATACTAGAGGTTAGAATGGGCCAAGAAGGCACACAATAACTAGGACTAGATGTCATGAAGCATATCAAACTGAGATGAAAAAGAACTCAAATTGGAAAAACAAAGTCTTATACGTCACAACCATATAAGACTTCAGGTAAGTACCACTCATCTCATAATCATTCTTGCGGAGATCATCATTGTCATGTGAAACCCAAGTATCCAATTTTGTGAACATGCTGACTAAAAATCACCATGGGAGGCATTATGCTCAATTTCCATATCATGTGGCTTTTTTGTTTTTATTGTGGGATTAAAAGACATAAAAAATGTAATTGTCATAGATTTTTAAACAAGTAACATAAAAGAAAAAATTACATTCCTACTGGTAAGAACAAGTCTAAGAATGTGGCTAATTTGAAAGGGAAACAAGCTTGGTTTAAAAAAAAAGATGATTTGAAAACTTTTGAAAATAAGTTGGTTCCTATTGAGCTTGTATACTTTTTAATCACAAGACTTAGTATATGATGATGTTCGATTTATTTATGCTTTATTTGTATTTCCATATTAAAAAGTAAAAATAAAAAATAAAAATTTCATGTGCATTTTATTTTTTTAAATTTTTTGGATTTTAGTGTTTTAATTTCTCTGATATTTTACCTCTAAAACTCCCAAATTAACAAACTTCATTGAAACAATTTGATCTTGGAGGTCATGAGTTTGGTACATTTGCAGAAACTTTATCTCATAAAGAAAAAGCTGATTGGGTCATGACTAAGGGGGAACAAGAAAACTGGACATATCTAGTTGAATCTGATATTGAAGCATCACTGCAGAATCAGAGAGGGACCGATCTCCTACCTCGGATAGAATTAACTACAGTAGAACCAGATGGAGATGCATTATGTTTAACTTAAACAGATTTTGATATTTGAATCAGAAAATAACTAAAATCGGGAATGAATTTCGTCTCTCTTTCCAGTACAGGGAGTAACCTATTCTTACCTTACTATTGTGTTTTCATATGACCTAGTGTAAATTCTCTAAATAGCTTGTTCAGCACTTTTGCATAATCCACATCACTTATTTTGTGAAATAATTGAACAATTTTATGGCTACTTTGATATATGTTCAAATTGAGTATCAACGCAAAGGTTCACTTACCATCACTATTGACACTGCTAGAGCTGAAATACTTACATTAATAGTTTTGCATATGGGCTATCAAAAAAATTACAAAATGAGAAAAATTCACAAAAAATAGAAAAGTTTAATTTTTGTATTATTGCGTGATTTTTGTGTCATTCATGTAAATATTGATCAAATCACTGTATATGTGTGTATAGGATATCACTGAGACACTTGGAGTAGGACGCATCTTGAAGAGATCAGTAAAAATTTGTTCTCCTTATTCCATAATGATAAACTACTGAAAAACATAAATGGTATACATCTTGCCTACTTTGCACTATAAGAGGTTACTGATTGATGGTCATAAATTTTGATATGGACCTATGGTCAGTATTTACAATCTTTGGCACTACATACGACCAACAATGTCTGAGGGGCAGGCTCCGTTAGGGAAAAAGCTACCAGTCAACCAAGTCTTTGAGTGTGTACATCTACATTTATCCTCAGAAGACAATGCTCAAAATTATAAAAAAGTCGAGTAAGCGAAAGACTTAAAAGTTTTATTAATTATATAAGAATTGTTTAGATGATGATTGGTCTCCTTATATATTACTCATAAGGCTCAATAAGTCAGGTCTTCATAAGGTGCAAAGTGGTGTCAGGATTCACCATATAAAAAGATAAACCAAAAGAAAGAAAAGATAAATTCATAAAAACTCTTCCATTGAGAACAGTTCTATTGAATGAATACTTCATGGATGTGAACTTTTACAAGTACCAGTTATTTCACCTGTGCGTTGCACAGAAATATAATACTAGATAATATAAGCAATTCAAGAAGATTAAACATGATTATATAAAAACAATATTTAAACTATAGTATTTGATCGTTTTTATGTGTCAAAAGAAAAACAATATATGTTCTACCCGTAATACAATATCTTTCATTGATGAAAATAAAAAATAGTCTACACAAAAAACCTAAGAAAAATATTCAAGAAAAATTTTAGAGTTTATATTAGGCAGCCAATAAATAATGCACCAGAAAATATGTTACATTCGATAAATATAGCTAGAATAAATAATGAACGATAATAATTATATTACAATATTTATAGTAAAATTTGTTGTTTGACCATCTTTATCACAGATCATAATTTTCAAACCTTTTCAATTTATAACCCTTGAAATATCTATATAAAATTGTCTATGAGAGATCGGAAGAGCGTCGTGGAACATCAACTTTTTCTACAAAACGCACATATGATTTGTTTCCCCGTTTGGTTTTTTTTTTCCTTTTTTTTAAACTTTTGTAATATGTACTATTGATATCTAATTTTTCATAACATACACCTTCTATAGACTAAATATTTTAAAATTTTAACATAATTTAATCACTATTTAAAGAATTGAACCATCATGACTAAGTTAGTTGCAAAAATCAGGAATTGGCTAATACTGGAACTAATCTAGAAAACAGTCTGACGGCGTGAGATAAAAACAGATACGATTCACCAGTTCACAATAAACTTTTTTTCAATAATGATCCATTAAATTTTTAAACTTATTGAAAACTTAAGGCCCCATAAGCCAAGCCTTATTACACATAACACTTTTCCAAGTATCTTAATATAGGTATACATTCTCAATTCTTTTCACCAAAGAACCAATGTGGGATTTCCTTTCTACTCTCAAAGTTACATTTCTAATGGCCCTTAAACTATACACTACAAAATAAAGCACCTCCACAAATGGAAAATTTCCAACTTAAATATTCCGTTGGTTTTTGAAAACGGATTTTCTGTTTGTAAATGTATAGTCTTTTTCACCAACCGATATTTTGTACCTGATATTTGCATGGATATGTAAATCACTTAGAATCTGAATTCCAGTTGATATTGTTATGTTAGAAATGGATTTTTGCCAACAGAAAATTCCATTATTATTAAGCAATTGATTTCCCGTTAACAAATTTGTCATCATTTTTACGAACGGCTGATTGGTATCAAAATTACCAACGAAAATTATTCTGTTGGAATCTGTCAGAGATTAGCAACAAGTTACCAGTGGGTGAAAGTGTTTTCATATTTCCAACTGATTTTCTATTTCCAAATGTGATATTATTTTTAACAACAGTGATTTTATTCCTAAACGACATATTTCTGTTGGTAATCAATGATGGGTTTCGGTTGGTGAAGTTGTATTCCTATCTGGAGCCAATTTTTCGTTGCCGAAGGTTCTTTGATGTTTCCAACCGATATTCTGTACCAATTCTTTCGTTGGTAAATCTGAACTTAATATTCTATATATATATATATATATAATAAGATAAGTTTATTTGATTTTGTATTTTCTCGCCACTGGTGTGACATAGTAAGCTCACTAATGATGTCACTGGTGTACTAGATTTCCTTTTTTATTCTTTTAATTCTTGATGTAGTTTCTTTATTATTCCCTAATTATCTCATTCTCAACCAATTACTCTCCCATTTCACAAAACACTAATAGATTCTTTATTTGATAACCTTATGAGAATTAGGAGTGGGCATTTTAACTGAGTTAACTCGAGGAACCGAACTGAACTGGACCAGACCGAACCGGACTAGATCAAGTTGCTCAGTTTTGCTAGTTTTCCTGTTCGGTTCAATCTGTTTGTGAGAGGATATAAGTGGATCGGTTCAATTAGCGGGTTAGAGGGGATAAAATTGAGTTAAACATGACCGAGCCGAACCAAACTATACCGAACCACTGATAACCCAAATTGAAACCACAAAACCAACGGAATCTCAGCAATTGAACAGATAAAACCAACCAAATTTAAGAAAAATTTACACTCAAATGTAGAAATCTTAGATTAGATCTAAAGAAACTCATAAGCCACACAAGAATTTACAAATCTATAGCAACCTCACAAAAACTTCATGGGGCTATAAATCTAAAAGGGGAAAAGAAATAGAATTATGCCTTCATAAAGCCACATATTGCATAAACAAAGAGACCAATTGAAGTCTCGAAGATTAGAAGTATGGTGCTAGGAGAAACCCACCGCTAGTCCCTCATCCATCTTCTCCACTATCGACATCTTCAGACTTCAAGGAATGCATCTTTATTTTTTGGTTTTGAGCTTTGACTTTTGGCTATAATAAGATAAATACATTTTGCACAAGAGAATAGGAAGAGCCAAGTCCCACATGGAAAACCCACAAAATATTTGTGGTGGTTTTTAATTATTTAAAGGAAGGCATTTAGATTAATATTTCAAGTGTTGGATGAGTTGGCTATCTTGCTAAGCTGTCCATTTTACACTTAAGTATTTTTATTTCCTTATCAGGGTCCAGCTCCAACGAGATTTGAAGATATAAAGTCTAAACCGAAACCATCCTAACTAAAATCCAACCGTTCGGTCAGCGTCGGTCTTGAGTGAACACCGGTTCCATATGTAGTATTTTCCAACTAAAATTCCATAGCTAATGGTTTCTGAGATCGCCTACTAAAAATCCGTTAATAATGCTCTATGATTTCAAAAATAAAAAATCCATTAGTTGAATTTCATACCGAAATTATGTACGCAATGATTTTTTACTGAAATTCCATTTGCAATGATAAATGCTTTCAGCTACGGAATTTCTGTGGTTGAAGGTAAAGTATTTGGACCAGAATTTCTATTCTTGATTACCAAAGGATTTTCAGTTTGAAATAATTACCAACGGAAGTTCTGTTAGGATACTATCAGTCACCATTAGAAAAGTAAAGGAATTTCTATCCGAAATAATCTGTTCTTAATAACTTGTAGGAACGGATTTCATGGTTTCAAAAATGGAAAAATCTATTTCTGAAGCCATGATTTTTTGTAGTCATATTATTTGATCGTTTATGTGTGTGTAAAGAAAAACAATATAAATGCTACCCGTAATTCGATGTCTTCCATTAATGAAGATAAAAAATGGTCTACAAAAAAAAAAAAAAAACTAAGGAAAACATCGAAGAAAATTTGTGAATACTGAAATTAAATCGAAAAACAATCTAATGGTGTGAGATAAAGACAGATACGGCTCATCAGTTCACAATAAACATTTTTAAATAATGATCTATTAAATTTTTGAACCTTTTGGAAGCTTAAGACATGCCTTATTGATAGGTGTTTTATTAGATTGTTTAATTTCTCCATACTAGTAGTTAATTGTGAGTTTTATTATGTTAAAATAATTATTTTTGTTTGGTTTGGTTATTTGTTATAAGAATGCGGAAATAATTGAAAAGAATAAAAAACGGGCATACTTTACAATAATTTTGGAGACTAGGGACTAAGGCGCCAAATATCAAAACCTAAAGGGTTGAAAAGAGAGAAACAGAAGATGCAGTGTTGGTGCACTGTCTGATGAGGGCACCCGCCCTCACGTTACTGAAAGTGGACAGATGCCTTGCTCATCAGTGCACCCTCCCTGACCCCTCGCGCAAGATTTCTTCCATTTTTCCTTTTTGTTTTTTTTTTTAAGAACTCTTCTTATAGTGTTTCTTTTACACTATTTTTACTCTTTTCCTCAAGGTTTTTTAGTCCCTATATAAGAGCATTTTTTACACAACTCTCATCTACAACTTCATAGAATTATTTATTTTTACATTAAAGACAAGGGTCGAAGGAAGGCTAATTTCTCCCTTCCTGTGGTTCAAGAGGATGTTGTTGCTACTTCTTATTCTTAATTAATCAATATTAGTAACGTTGTTTCTTACTCTCTTGTGAAATTGCTTGTGTTATTCTATTTTTTATGACTATGAATATTGATTGTTTGACCTAGTTTATGCCTACTACGCTGAACGATTAATATTCCAATGCTAGATTTGGGAATTCAATCCTTAATTGTTATTTTTCCTAACTCTCAAGTAGCAACTAATGATTGTTAATCGTTAGGGATAATACAACCCAAGTTAAATAGATCGATCATGTGAATTTCTTGCTTAGATTAACATATTTTCCCAATTCTTCATACAATCCTTATTCTAAATCTAGAGATCTTATTCTAGGTTGTCCAAATGATTAGGTTTGATTGAAAGATCGGAAGATTAGATATACTTGAGGGAAAATTCGGGTAGCAAAGCTTCTTGTTGCCTAGAATTGATGGTTTTGCTAGAAAGTAGGAACAACGTTGCTATTGATTACTATCTTTTATGTGAAGTGCACAACTGAACCAAGAACTGGAGTTAACATTCATGTTTTCATTTTCTTACATGTACTTGTGTTTTAATTGCTTTTATTCTTTTCTTCATATTTAGTTTAATATTTCACAAAATCCCCCTTTTCACTAGTTGACACAAAGCACTTAGATTTATCCAACGTTCTCTGTGGGTTCGACCCTTACTCTCCGCTTCTACAAGTCGTTTTAATTTAGTGGTGCAAGGTATTTATTATTTTGGTGCATTCAACTCGTGACCAAGTTTTTGGCTCCATTGCCGGAGAACGGTGTGATTAATTTGAGTATTTTTGTGTTAACTAGTTTAACTTTTATAATTAGTTTTTGTTATTTTCTTTATTTTGAATAGACCAATACCCGATCCTCTAATCAAAATATATTGTTGTTTGACCCCGAGATCGAACAGACTTTGCGCAGGTTGAACGAACTATGAAGGGTTCAAGGACAACGTGTCACTAAAGAGGAGCTATACCAATTAGCTACTCAAAGGCTAAGTCGAGCCAATGAAGTTAAACAAAGGCGCTGCTTGGAAGTTAACCCAAGGAGGGAGTAGTTTTATTTTTGAGTATTTTTTTTCATTAATTTGTTTAGATTTCTAATTGTGCATTTATCTTTTATTTTTGTTTTTGAATAATGGTATGGGCCTTTAGTGCAGAAGTAGGGTAAGTAGTTTGTTTCTTATAAAAAAAGGGCAAAAATTCGGCAGTGTGGCCAATGCGGGCATATTGTTGGTCTAGTGCGCCCGTACTAGACCAAAAGTAAAAAAGTATATATTTATTTTCTGCGTTTTTTCTTTATTCCTTTCCTTCTTTTTTTGTTGTTTGATTCTACATTGAGAACAATATAGAGTTTAAGTGTGGAGGGAAGGAATAACGTGTTTTGTGAGTCATTACTTGTTTTGTGTTTTATGTGTTTTTACTGCATTCATTGTTCAGTCTCATGTTTTTATCTTTTTTTTTTTTTTTTGAAATCTTGTTTGTACATAACGTGGCAACTTGTTAATTTCTGAAACTAAAAGAATGGTAACTTAGTTGGAATCAGGGTCTTAAGCAATGCTAGAGTTTAAAAAATAAATAAAAATAATTTAGTACTTTTAGCCTGAAGAGATTTATAGCACGATTGAACAAGTGATCTCGCACTCTATATTTATTTGCTCTGCCTAGAATTGGTTATGACTGGATTAGGATGACTAATTTAACCTGGTGGACTTTTGAGCGTTTATGTGACATTCTTTCATAGGTTTGTTTCTCTAGAACTTGCTTTATTTCTTTTTTAGGCTGCATTGATATATGCATGACATGAATATAATTAAGGCACTCTTTATTGTCTGACCACTTTAGTCAAAAAGCCTACATTATCAATTAATTATCTTTTCTATAACCCCTTTGAGCTTTATGGTCTATTTCTTTCCTTATACCCCTTAATACTATTCTTGAGCCAAAAATAATGTATATCCTTACATTGCCAATGGACTAGTGGATTTGTGATTGCTTTTGTTGCTTAGGGTGAATAAAAAATAAGTGTTGGGGAGAAATAATCGTGATGAGGTGGTGAGTTCAATTTGATTATGTATAGATTGATGTGGTTTATTATATGAAAAGATGGAAAAAGAGTTGGTGGAAGCAAAAATGAAAAGGAAAAAAAATAGGGACGATGAAGGAAAAAGATCGGAATGTGTAAAAGAAAAAAGAAAAAAGAGAACAAAGAGAAGTGACACAAAGGAAAACAAAAGAAAAAGAAACAAAAAGAAAGAGTTGATGGATGGAAAAAAAAACAGAGAAGAGATCACGACAAAAAACAAGAATGATCTGTGCTAAACGAATCAATGGAAAAGATGATTACAGTGAAAAAACGTGGGGAAATAGAAAAGGAAAAAAAAACTCGTGTGAAAAAAAAAAGTTGAATTAAAGGGTTGTTCCCTTTTAGAATTAAGGCTTGAGTTATTTTTAGTTGGGATATGTTATTCATGTATAAATGATGCTAGAAGTTTTGAAGGAATAAAGGGAGTAGTGGTTTCAAGATCGGAAGAGCACAGTGAGATATGTACTCAAATGTTATAAATTTGGTGTTCCACTAGTTCAAATGGTTCATTAGCCTCACTTCTCAATTTTTTCCGACCTTAACCCTTATTCCCATTACAACCCGTAAAGACCTTTTGATTTGTGTTATGCATATGCACATAAGTGATGGAGAATGAGAAATCTTGCAAGCCTATGGCAGAACTCTCCTGTGGATAGAATCTTGAGCGTAAACACTTAGTGCTCTTCCGATCTTGAGCAAAGAGTGGATTTATCTGTGAGGGTTGACCTATCCGATTTATGCTATTCCAGGTATAAGTTGTTTTTTTACAATTCAAAAGGTTGCTTGAGTGCCTTTGTTCATCACATTTTATGAGTTTCAAAGGGTTAGTTTCTATTTGTGAAGAAAAATGGGAGAAAAGAATTCTCAAAACTCTTGCATCACTTTGGAGCTTTTTTATTAGGGAAGCTACCTTGATTTTCCATGACCATAATGATGAGTTGTTTGTCTTGTGTGCAAGATCGGAAGAGCACACTAATGTTTATGTTTAGTGTTTATGTTTGTGTTTTGTGTTTTGTTTTGTGTGTTGTTCGTGGATGAACAATGATTTAAGTGTGGGAGAATGTGATAGATGTTTTATTAGATTGTTTAATTTCTTCATACTAGTAGTTAATTGTGAGTTAAAATAATTATTTATGTTTGGTTTGGTTATTTGTTATAAGAATGAGGAAATAATTTAAAAGAATCGAAACGGGCATACTTTGCAATAATTTTCGAGATCAGGGACTAAGGCGCCAAATATCAAAACCTAAAGGGCTGAAAAGAGAGGAATAGAAGATGCAGTGCGGGTGCATTGTCTGATGAGGGCACCCGTCCTCACGTTGCTGACAGTGGACAGAATGGGCAGGGCAGGCGCCCTGCTCATTAGTGCACCCGCCTTGACCCCCCCTCGCGCAAGATTTCTTCCATTTTTCCTTTTTTTTTCAGAACTCTTCTTATAGTGCTTCTTTTACACGATTTGTACTCTTTTCCTTAGGTTTTTTTAGTCCCCATATAAGGGTCATATCTTACACAACTCCCATCCACAACTTCATAGAATTATTTATTTTTACATTAAAGATAAGGGTCGGAGGAAGGCTAATTTCTCCATTCTTCTGGTTTAAGTCGATGTTGTTGCTACTTGTTATTCCTAATTAATCAATATTAGTAATGTTGTTTCTTACTCTCTTGTGAAATTGTTTGTGTTATTCTATTTTCTTTGATTATGAATATTGATTGTTTGACCTAGTTTAGGCCTACTACGCTAACTGATCAATGTTCTATTGCTAGATTTGGGAATTCAATCCTTAATTGTTGTTTCTCCTAATTCTCAAGTAGCGACTAATGATTGTTAATCGTTAGGAATAACATAACCTAAGTTAAATAGATCGATCATGTGAATTTATTGCTTAGATTAACTTATTTTCCTGATTCTTGATGCAATCACTATTCTAAATCTAGAGATCTTATTCTAGGTCGTCCAAATGATTAGGTCTGATTGAAAACCTTGTTTTGATTAGATATACTTGAGGGAAAATTTGGGTAGCAGAACTTCTTGTTGCCTAGAGTTGATGGTTTTGCAAGAAAGTAGGAACAACGTTGCTTTTGATTACTATCTTTTATGTGAAGTACACAGCTAAACCAAGAACCAGAGTTAACATTCATGTTTTTATTTTCTTACTCGTACTTGTTTTTAATTGCTTTTTTTCTTTTCTTTAGTTTCAGTTTAATATTTCACAAAGTGCCCTTTTTCACTAGCTGATAAAAAGCACTTAGATTTATCCAACGTTCTCTGTGGGTTCGACCCTTACTCTCCGCTTCTACAAGTTGTTTTAATTTAGTGGAATAGGTATTTATTAATTTGGTGCATTCCACTCGCGACCACTTATTATGCATAACACTTCTCTAAGTAGTTTAATATAGGCATACATCCTCAATTCTTCTCACTAAATAACCAATGTGAAATTCTCTTACTATGTCTAAAATCACATTTCTAATAGCCCTTAAACTATAATATTTAATCGTTTACGTGTGTGTAAAGTAAAAGAATATATGTGCGGTCCATAATATGATATCTTTCATTAATGAAGATAAAAATAGTCTACAAAAATAAATAAGGAAAACATTGAAGAAAATTTACGAATACTGGAACCAATTTAGAAAACAATTCGACGGTGTGAGTTAAAGACGGATACGGTTCACCGATTCACATTAAGCTTTTTTTCAATAATGATTTATTAAAATTTTGAAGTTTTTGGAAGTTCAAAGCCCATAAAGTATGGCCCCCTTATACATAACTCTTCTCCAAGTTGTTTAATATAGACATGCGTCCTCACATACATCCTCAATTCTTTTCACTAAATAACTAATGTGGGCTTTTCTTTCTATTTTCAAAGTCACATTTTCAATAGCTCTTTAAAAAGGCATAAAATTTCAACCTTTTTGAGCGGTAAAGATAAAAAAAATTATAAAATCAAATGTTCTTTTTTCATATTATTTTAATTTATTTCAATTATTTAATTAAAATCGATCCGATGACTTTGAACCATTAGTGTTTCTGGCTCGATGACGGATTTGATTTTCTAAACATTTGTGGATATCAAAATCAATTCGGAAAACAATCCAGCAATGTAAGAGAAAGACGAATACGGTTCATAATAAATTTTTTATCAATAATGATCCACTAAAATTTTAAACTTTTTGAAAGTTTAAGGCCTATAAACTAAAGCCCTATTATGCATAATCATTCCCCAAGTAGTTCAATATAGACATACATCCTCAATTCTTTTCATTAAATATACAATGTGAGATTCTTCTTTTATTCCCAAAGTCATACTTTCCATTGCTTTTAAAAAATGAACAAAGTTTCAATATTTTTTTTTAAATGATAAAGATAAAAAAATTATAAAATTAAATGTTCTTTTTCCACACTATTTTAGGTAAAAATTAATTTATTCCACATTATTTAATTAAAATCGGTCCGTAAACGATTAGCTCTTCTGATTCGATGACCCGTCTGATTTTTTGAACATTTGTGAATATTGGAATCAATCTAGAAAACAATCTGATGATGTGAGATAAAGACGGATATGGACCACCGGTTCACAATGAACTTTTTTTAATAATGATCCATTAAATTTTGAATTTTTTGGAAACTCAAGGCCCATAAGTTAGGATCCTATTATTAACCCTTTTCAAGCCATTTAATATAGGTGTATGCCCTTAATTATTTTTACTAAATAACCAATGTGGAATTCCCTTGGTATACCCAAGTCATATTTTCGATGGCTATTAAAAAGGGAAAAAAATTTTAACATTATTTTAGGTAAAAATTAATTTTATTTTCAATTATTTAATTAAAATCGGTCTGATGACCTTGAACTGTTAGCTTTTCCAATTTAATGATAGGTATGATTTTCTAAACATTGGCGAATATTAGAAGCAATCTGAAAGTTAATTGACTGTGTGACATAAATTGAAACAAAAAATTAAGAAAATCGATCGAAAATAAAATTGCTCAAGGTAAGAAGTGGAAAGTCTATTAGAGATTTTAGAAAGTTCTTAGCTAGAATGAGTTCTCTTAGAGGAAAGAAAGAAAATGTGGATAAAGAGAAAGAGATATTTTTAGATAAAATGAAATCTGATTTGGTGATTGGAATTAAAATTTGAAAAATATAGTGATAATATAAAAAAGGGAAATGTAAAAAAAGGGGGAAATGAAAGGAATCTATAAATTAGTAATAAATTAAAAGATAAATAAAATTAAATAGTAAAATAGAAATCAACGGCTAAGATTAATAGATTAAACCATAGGTCAAGATGAGATATCCCGATTTAACAAGCGTTTTTGGGAGGGAAAATATGAAATGGAAACTATCCTGGTTTTAAGTATATATAGGTTTTGGAAAGTATTCAGTACTTAATCTCAACTAAAATTGATTTCTTTATATTACATATGTTTGTTTGTGTGCATTTAGCCCAAGTGCATCTGGAATTTTAATTGATAGATTAAGTAGTGTTTGTCTACCCTTTGCGATAAGTAAATCTAAAGCAGTAGAGAAAGACAAGAACTACAGTAGTTGATCAAAAAACCCTCTTCAAAACATTATATATTTGGCCTTTCTCCTTTATCAAAAAGGGGGAGAAGTAAGTGGTAAATGGGTAGGATATATCTCTCTTACCTCTATTTTGTTTTGTGATTATGTGTTGAGGGGAAGAGGATATATCTTAGGGGGAGTTTGCTAATTAATGGGTAGAAGTAAATTCGTGCTTAACTATTCATATGTTTGTTCCCCGTTTAAAATTTTTGATACTTGCACTACTACGATTTCGAAAAATTAGAAAAGCCAAAAGGGGAGGTTGTTAGTACGAAAATCATGTTGGCATATTTTAATTTTATTTGTGATGTCAAAAATTATTGTTATGTAATATTTGCATGGCATGTTTAACGTGTTATATCTTTATTGCATGCAAATTTATTGTTCTTGGTCGACAGGTAGGTATTTCGGCATGTGTATACTTGCTTAGGAATCAAGAAATTTGAATACATGTGAATATTTAGTTTTCTACCTTGAGTTATCTTTTACTGACCTTATTCAACTAGGTTAAATTTTCTTGCATGTTAAGTTCTATTCGTATAAGGAAAGTTTAGGTCTTTATGGTAAACTAACATTCTACTTTCCTTATCTTTGTTTCCTACGTGTATATGGTAACTTTAATTCTTGACTTGTAGAAGAATTCAAAGTTTACACTATATATATAATATATGTGATCTCTCTTGTGGTTGAGCATCCACTCCGAACAAGCCAAGCATTCTTGTAATATCCAAAATCTCGACCGAGAACAAATCAAAAACACTGCCAAACCCGCGAGATTTTATTCTTGTATTGACCTTTCACATTTTAAATTGTATTTGTCTTGCTTACCCTTCACAATGCGTTGGTAGGCGACCAACATATGTGCGAGGGACTTTTCCACATGAGGTTAAAGTAGTTTAGGAGTTCTTATTTCCCAAGATGAGTTTAGGTGATCTCTAGGAGACTTGATGTAAGTTCCCGTTGGAGCAGGATAGCGGAAAAAGAGGAGCAACGGAAGTTGTCAACATGTCAAAAGGCTTAAAGAGGGAGTTTCTTTTACAAGTTTTCTTATTGAGTGTGAAGTGTATATTGCGATATCAATTGTTATCTTTTGTTGTACTAAATTTTCCTTATGTTAGTGGATCAGTTATCCCATGGCAAGGATGCCCAAGGTTTTCCCCTTTTTGAGTTTCCGCGTCGACAAATCTAGTGTTCATTCTGTGTTTATTTTCTACACTAGATTACGTGTTGCTGCTTACGTCTTACGGACCAGGATATATCCTACCTAGCTTACACTGATTATATCTCTTACAAGTTCTAGATAAATCTTGTAGTACTTAATCAGACTGATCATGAGTTGATTTACTACTATTTGTGTTACCGTTAATTATTTGTATTCTTTACTGTATTGATACATAATATACACTGAGTAATTATTAATCAGATAATTAATTAAATAGGTCTAAGTAACTTATTTTTTCAACAGTAAGTTTTGCAATGGCCATCAATAAGAGACCGGGGCAATCACTCTTGAATGTTGGTATTTTCTTAAGAAAACTCATGAACAATTCTAAGTTACAGCTTCAAGGGTTACAACGGAAAGGCTTGAAGCTATCGGTATGCGACAATCATGGTCATGCTACAAAATCCACTGTTAATGTGGTGTATAAAGAAATTTTCAAAAATTTAGGTTAGTGGTCGAAAGATTGGCATCTAGTAAGAAGTTTACGTGTGTTGGAAAATATAGGCATTTTGGACAAAACTTTGAGTGTTGTCTGATTCCTGATTTTGAGATCTGAAATTGGATTTGGGTTCTCATCATCGAGAGCTTCAAAATCATACATTTATTTACAAAAAATAATATTCGAATGAATGAGAAATTGAGTCATGTGCTAAATATATCAATGTTTACACAAACGGTATAATAGTTCAAGGATATTAAGTTTATTAATCAGCTAGTAAAGTAAATATACTTTGACAATAGAAGGTTCAAAAAGTTGCATCTACCTATCCAATCTAGGATTCAACTGTTGAACTTATTACATCAATTTCCGTTCATATGGAGGATTGTTGGAAAGTAGGCATTTCGGACAAAACTTTAAGGGCTACTCAATTCCTAACTTATCTGATTCCTAATTTTGAGATAAGAATTTGGATTTGGGTTCTCCTCATCGAGAGCCTTGAAATCATTTATTTATTTACCTACGATCTGTTTGGGTGAATGAGAAATTGAAACTCAAAGTTTGTCACAAGATATGTGTTTAAGTGTTGAGATAACCTTGTCCTACATTGGAAAGATAATAATCCAATGACTTATTTAAATATGTTTACATATTTAAAATGTGTAAATTGTGTAAGCTAAGACATAAAACAGAAATACACTTCAGACCATTGAACTTGTA
Source organism: Nyctanthes arbor-tristis (assembly GCA_963692815.1). Lineage (NCBI taxonomy): Eukaryota > Viridiplantae > Streptophyta > Magnoliopsida > Lamiales > Oleaceae > Nyctanthes > Nyctanthes arbor-tristis. The sequence continues at coordinate 36,155 of CAVNYN010288443.1, read as the reverse complement.
TGTGAGCATGGCTTAGATCGGAAGAGCTATATGCATGTCAGGTCCGAAGCGGGTGCCTAATATGACCAAGCTTTACTAAAATAAGGTACGAATTTTTTAAACACTTAAACCATGTGCTGGAATGTGAAGAGTTATAACTGTTGTAACTAATGATTGTTGATATTGTTACCATTCAGCTTCAATGAATTCACATTCATTATTTTACTTTTAACATGCCTTGCACTGCCTACCTGTTTCTGCTTTCCTATTGTTTATTACTTGCGTTGAAAGCCTATTCGTTTCTATTTTCCTGTTGTGTCTTACTCGCTAGTTTCTGTTTCCTGCTGTTTCCTTACTTGCGCAGAAAATTTTGCTAACAATATGTTCGTTTGAATAGATGTTAGATTTTAACATTTTTTATTTATGTATTATATTACTCTGTTTTTCAGTGAAAACAAGTTTGAACTACTGTGGTTATATCTTTTCAAGGCATGCATATTTCTTGTAGCGGTAGTTGGTAAAGCTTCTAAATACAAAGAATTTTTGATCTATAGTTTTTTGATTTGTTAAAATGTCAAGTATTTCCGGCAATGTTTGTTCATGTATTATAAATGTTAGTGTATCGTTAATTTGCAAAAATTCTAAGGTGCTGACATCGGTACCTGCTGCGAATCCGCATAGTATAAAATATATAAGAAACCTTTAATGGTTTTACGAAACCAGTAATGGTTTTTTTTTTTTTTACACAATATGAGCTCTGTAACTGAACCAACGTTGTTACTGTAGAAAAACTATAACTTTTTGTTGGGAGCAAAGGAATTCGTTACTTCATATATATGAATTGATTATTTGATGCACAAATCAAGTGTACTGTGAAGTGTGATGATGCACACCACATGTCTATATCGTACTATACGGTGTCATACATATAGTGCTAGAATATTTTTACATGTTTTGTAGTCCCGATTTAGCATAATATGATTTTCCATGTGGCGCCTAATGCACATCACATGATCATATGACACCATGTGATGTTACATTGGGACTACAAACATGTAAAAAAATTATAACACCATATGTATGACACCATATGTAGAGTGTCTCTATGCACGCCACATGATCAAGACATTGCATCGAGACACGCACCACATATAGCGTCATACCACCTGGTGCTAGATCGGGACTACTTGAATAGGTTGTTCGCTGCTACACTTTTTGAGGTTGTTTGGTTTTGATCGTCTTTGAAAGATATGCACAAGCAAAAAATATATATCATATATGAAATTTTATAAGTAAATTGAAAACAAGGAATCATTGTCGTCGTCATCATCACTAGTACTATGAACATTTGTATTTTCTGTAACAATAATTTTACTCTTTTGATTCTTAATGTTTTGTTTTTGTTTGAAAAATAGACATATAATTATTATTAAAGATGCAAAAACAAGCAAAAAATTAAAAAAGAAATAACTAAGTTTCAAAATAGTACATAATATTGCGGATGTAAATTGTAAGGTATTTAAGTTTGTAAATACACCATAAATTGAGGTGTTTTTCTAAAATTTCCCTAACTAATATTTTGAAAAATAATGAAAATAGTATATAAGACATTACAAAATATAGTATACCATATATAAGTTGTTAATTACAAGTAAGGGTAATTTCATCTAAATAAGTAGTTTTTTAGTTTTTTCAATTTTTCTTCCATGAAAGACGTGTTTTGTTAATAGTAAATTAAGTGTATTGTTCAAATAAGTGGTTCAGTGACTAAATCCTCACATCTTGGGTAGAAGATCTTGGGTTTGAATCATATCTACTTCTTGTTGGAATTAATGTACAAGGCCCAATAGTTGGACCGGATTTGTACATAATGGACTGATTTAATTAGATCGGAAGAGCACTTGGGTCGGACCATACATGGGCTCTAGAATCCTAGTCAGATTAGGGTTGTGCTAGGGTTTCGTAAGAAACCTATAAATAGAGCGTTTTAGGGTCTCGGGTTACTACGACATTCACACACACATTTTGTATTAACTTGCAAGAACAAGATAATACAGAAAACGTAATCTTACTACAAAAGGTTCGTGTTTTTGGATTGTTCTTGTTGTGTGGATTACTGTTAGAGGCTAGACGCTTAGACAGCTGTGGTATGATCAGATAAGTCGAATTTACTATTTCGTTATAGGTAACTTTCTACTCACTAATTCCATCCTTTCTAATCACTAATTCCATCCAAGAGCAAGTTTGATCATGATGTAGGAATTATAGTTTTTATTTCCAAGGTGCATGTTGTCTATAATTCCTAACAGTGGTATCAAAGCCACCTTACTTCTTGTTGGATTTCGTTATTTTATAACAATAATTGTTATTGTTCCGTATCAATTTGATTTGTGGTAATTATTGATAAAAATATTTGTGAAATAATAAATTCCGAATTCGATTTGGAGTTTTTGTTTATATTGAAAACCTGAATTTGATTCGTATTTTTCAATTGAACCAAAAAAAAGGGGGGGGGGCAACACGCGCTACTGTAGCGCCTAACCACAGGAATAGTTTCGGTGGTCCAGCGGTAGTAGCACGGGTATTACAGCGGCCGTGTGGCCGCTGCAACTGCACCACCACCGCTGCTGCCGTTCGCAAGAGGATTGGGTGCTGCTTCTGGAGCAGCCCCTGCTGCCAGCAGCCTCCTCTCCAGAAGCGGCGTGGAGAGCCACAGCGCTTGCCTGAGGTAGGGGCTACCATTGGCAGCGGCGGCTAGGGTTCCACTCTAGCCGCTGCTGAAACTCTAGCCGCTGCTGAATTTTTGGGGACGAGTGGCCTTGTGCAATTTTTGGAATTGCACAGAAAGCCCCCTTGTTTCAAAAGTGTTAAAGGACGCCCATGGAATTTCAAAAATTATATAAGCAGTCGCTTAAGTTTTGAATACTTATAGATTGGTCCCTGAAGTTTTTGAAATCTCAGAATTAGTTTCATCTTTTGAAATTTGACAAATTAGGCTTTGGGTTTTGAATTTAACTTAAAAGTTTTGTAAAATTTTTGTCTTTATCAAATAGAGTCAAAATTTAAACTTTATAAACTTTGTTTTTGACAAAAGTTTTTATTATTTGGATAAAAAGGTTAAATTTTGACTTAATTTAATATTTGATTCTAAACCTTTTGACTTTTCAAAATTTATATCAAAGTTTGACTTTGATACTAATAACAAAATAAAGAGTTATTTTGTTTGTCCCCTTTAGTTAATGAAATTGATTGATTAATTGGAATAATCATGATATTTTATTAATATGAAATTGATTAATTAATTTGACTAATTAATTTACTTCTCGTTTGGTTCTTTTTATTTGTCTAAAGTGTTTAAACACCTATTATCAACTACCATAAATCTAGAAATTGATGTGTTCATTAATATTAATATTGATGAATGTTTGTGGATGATTATGGACTCGAACCATGTGATTGGTTGAATGTATGGTTAATTATTTTCTGTTATTCTTGTTGGGGGCCTTCGAGCCAATTATTTAATTCCGTTGGGCCTGCGTGTCTACTATATGATTTTGGGTCTGCGAGCCAATTGTTTTAAATTTTATTTTGGGCCTACGTGTCCAGATTTCAACTAGTATAGGATATAGGTTGGAGCAGAAAATAGAGAGCGTTGCATTTAGCATTTGATGATTGAATGCAATGTCCCCTAGGTTTTGACCGACTAGTCTTCTTCATGGATTAAGAAGACTAGATAGATACAGTCCATAATCATCCACCCATATTTATTATGTATTGATGATTGCATGTGTGATGTAATTTTAATACATAATCGTGATGTTGATAAGACCGATCTCCTTGAGTAACTCAAGGCTGCTCGCTCGTGAATATGTTTATCACTCTGAAATATATGATGTTTCTAAACAGTGGGTCGAATTTAACTAAAGATTTATTTCTTGTTGAGTGACTCAAGGAAATAAGATTTTAGATGCGTGTCAAGTAAGTACGTAAGATGTATATGATAATTAGTTATCTACTTGATGATCTAGGAGTCACATGAAGATGTGATCGATAAAGTATCTACCTAAATGTTTTATTAGGGCTTGTTGAGTAACTCAAGGTTTTAATAAAACAAAAGGGGTCCTAGCTTGCTGAAAAATGAAAATGTTTCATTAATTAATGTTAAGGGGAACATTAATTCAGTGGGAGTATAATTAATTTAATAAAAGTCGATGTTAAATTAATTTATTGCATTTATTAATTGTTCTATATTTTGTCATTTCAGTTTATTGAATAATGAGTAATCACATTAACTTGAGAGGCATACTTGATGCCAACAAGCTTAGCGGGCAAAATTTTCTGGACTGGCACTGCAATCTGAGAATAGTTCTTAGGCATGAAAAAATTGCATATGTTCTTGAACAGCCGATACTAGAAATTCCTAATGAGTAAGCTACTCCGGAACAGGTGGAGGCATACAATCATCATATGGATGACGATAATATTGCAACATATGTGATGCTAGTAGCTATGTCTCCCGAGTTGCAAAAGCAACACAAGGGTATGGATGCTTATACCATGATATTTCATCTCAAAGATTTGTATGATGAATAGTCTCGCACTGAAAGGTATGAAACATCTAAAAAGCTATTCAGGGCTGTGATGGCAAAAGGTTCTTTAGTTAGTGCTCATGTACTGAAGATGGTTGGTTATATTGAAAAATGAGGCCAATTAGGAGTTGCTATGGACCATGAACTAAGTATTGACTTGGTTCTTCAATCGCTCCCTGATAGCTATTCACAGTTCTTTATGAACTTCAATATGAATAAGATTGAATGTACCCTACCCGAGCTGTTAAACATGTTGAAGACTGTTGAGGCTAATGTAAAAAAAGTACAAGGGTAAGTCGTAGCTATAGACACCTCAAAAGGCACTAAGAGGAAGTCTAAAAAGACCTTTAAGAAAGGTTCCAAAAAGACCAAAGGTGTTGGGAAAACAGTTAAGCATGATTAGAACAAATCTCAGGCCGATGCTACATGCTACCATTGTGGAGGCAAGGTGCATTGGAACTTACTTCGCTACCTTGAAGGGAAAGAAGTCTACTGAGACTTATACTTCAGGTAATTATTTTATCGAGGTTAATATGACTACTTCTTCAGTTTCTTGGGTATTAGATACCGAACGTGGATCTCATATTTGTACAAATATGCAAGGGCTAAAGAATAGTAGATCATTGTGAAGGGGTGAAGTAGACCTACGTGTTGGGAATGGAGCAAAAGTTGCTACCTTAGCCGTAGGAACACATTATTTATCATTGCCCTCGGGCCTTGTTTTAGAATTAAAAGACTAGTATTATGTTCCTACTATTATCAAAAACATAATTTCCATTTCATGTTTGGACGTAGATGGTTTTTTCATTGATATTAAGAATAAATATTGTTCTTTATATCTTAATAATGTGTTTTATGGTTGTGGGAATTTGTTCAATGGCATTTACATTCTTGACATGGAGCATCCTATAATGAGTATAGAATGCAAAAGGCCTAAAATTGATGATCATGTTAACAACTCATACCTTTGGCATTGCAAACTTGGTCATATAAATGAAAAACGTATTACCAAGTTACATAAAGATGAATACTTGGACTCAAGTGATTATGATTCATTTGATAGATGTGAATCATGCCTTTTACGCAAGATGACCAAATCTCCCTTTACTGAAAAATGAGAAAGAGCTGCAGACCTACTGGCACTTTTACATACAGATGTATGTGGACCAAGGTCTATTAATGCTAGAGGGGGCTTTTCTTACTTGATTACATTCACTTGTGACAATTCTAGATATGAATTTGTGTACATGATAAAGTCTAAGCATGAAGCTCTTGAAAAGTTCAAGGAATTCAAGCACGAGGTGGAAAAGCAAACTGGAAAAAATATTCTAACACTACGATCTGATTGAGGCGGAGAATATTTGAAAGGAGAGTTTTCAGATTATCTGAAAGAGAATGTGATTCTCTAGCTATGGACTCCACTATGTACACCACAGCACAATGGTGTATCTGAAAGGAGAAATCGCACTCTATTAGATATGGTGTGATCCATGTTGAGCCATGCAGTTTTCCCAAAAATGTTTTGAGGATATGCAATCAATACTACTTGTTACACACTAAATTGTATCTCATCTAAATCGGTTAATAAAGCTCCGTATGAACGATGGACTGGTAAAAGGCCAAATTTGTCATACATGAAAATTTGGGGTTGTGATGCTTATGTGAAGCGTACTGAATCAGATAAGCTTGATGCTAAATTTGATAAATGTTGTTTTGTGGGATATCCAAAGGAAACTATTGGATACTACTTTTACAATCCTGACACCATGAAAGTCATTGTGTCAAGATACGCTATATTCTTAGAAAAAGAGTTTATTCTAAGAGGAAATAGTGGAAGTAAAGTAGATCTTGAAGAGGTTCAAGAAACCACCTAAGAAGCTAATCGATTAGATGAGCCAGGAGTTGAGCTTTCATTAGATAAGGCAGAAACTGGCAATAGGAAAATACACCAGCTCCGAAACGTAAGTCGAGTAGAGTTATTCGTCCTCCTTAAGGATATGATCTAATGATTACCAAGGATACATTGTTAATTGAGGAAGATGAACCTACTACTTACGCAAAAACAAAGTCAAGTGTTGACTTAAAGAGATAGCAAGAAGCCATGGAATCCGAAATGAACTCCATATATGAAAACAAGGTTTAGACCTTAGTTGATCTACCTAAATAAGTGAAACCCATAGGTTGTAAATGGGTTTACAAGAAAAAGATCGATATGGATGGAAAAGTTCAGACTTATAAGGTTAGATTGGTGGAGAAAGGTCATAATCAAAGACAAGGAGTTGACTTTGATGAAACTTTTTCACCAGTAGCCATGTCTAAATCAATTTAGATTTTGCTTGCAATAGCAGTGCATCATGACTATGAAATTTGGCAGATGGATATCAAAACTGCATTCCTTAATGGGAATCTTAGTGAGGATGTGCACATGACATAACCTGAAGGTTTTGAATCGAGTAGCCAAATAAAGTTTGTAAGCTGCAAAGGTCCATATATGGACTAAAGCAAGCCTCTAGGAGCTGGAATCTTTGTTTCGATGAGACAATCAAAAAGTTTGAATTTATCAAAAATGAAGATGAGTCATGTGTGTACAAAAAAAAGCAGTGGGAGTAAAGTCGTGTTTCTAATTTTATATGTAGATGACATACTACTATTAGGAAACGACATCTCTACGCTGAAATTAGTGAAATCCTGGTTGTCAACTAACTTCTCCATGAAAAATTTGAAAGAGGCAGCATATGTTCTTAGGATTAAGATCCATAGAGATAGATCTAAAAAATTGCTTGGCCTAACCCAATCTATGTACATAGACAAAATCTTAAGAAGATTTAAAATGGAAGAGTCCAAGAGAGAACTCTGTCCCATAGGGTATGGGATTAATCTCTCAAAAGAAATGTGTCCAAAGACACAAGTTGAGAGGGATAGCATGGATAGGATTCCTTATGCTTCTGCAATAGGATCTATCATATATGCGATGCTATGAACAAGGCCGGATGTTTCATATGCTTTGAATGTCACAAGCAGGTTCCAAGCGAACCCTGGAGAGAAACATTGGATAGCTGTTAAGAACATTCTTAAATACTTGAGAAGAACTAAGGATGTGTTCTTAATATATGGAGGAAATAACTATGAACTAAGAGTTCAGAGATATACTGATGCAAGTTTCCAGTCTGATAAAGATGATGTAAATCCCAATCTGGTTATGTGTTTACTCTTAATGGAGGCGCTGTGAGTTGGAAAAGTTCCAAATAAGCAATGACCGCTATTCAACAAAGGAAGCCAAATACATAGCTGCTTCGAAAACAGTAAAGTAAGCAGTCTGGATCAAGAAGTTCATCACTGAACTTGGAGTTGTTCCTAGCATTGTTGACCCAATAACTTTGTATTGTGACAACAATGGAGCTATCGCACGAGCAAAGGAACCCAGGTCTCATCAACAGTCCAAGCATGTATTAAGGCGATATCATCTCATTAGGAAGATTATACAAAGGAATGACATAAAGATAGAACGAGTCCCTATAGACAATAATGTTGCAGATCCATTGACAAAGACGTTGTCACATGACAAGCGTGATAGTCATGCTATGTTCATGGGTATTAGATACATGAATGACTGGATCTAGTTTGTTTGGATTTTAGTGTTATACTATTTTGTAAGACATTTTGAGTATAAACACTTATTAATGGTTGCATTTTAATGGCAGATCTATTATTTTCATAAGTATTATTATCTTATCATCAAAATAATAGAGTCTGTAGAATAAGATAAGAATAAATTGTTAATCACAATGGGTTGTGATTGTGAGATGCATGTTATCATTTATTCTTAAACTATCCCTAGTCGAGGCAATTACAGGATACGGATACTGTTGTTGCGGATAGACTAGCATGTGTTACATTTCTTTCTTAGAAAGTAAATAATCTCATGAGTTAGAATGTGGGGACATTCGAATGAACACATGAATGCTTTGTTAGTAGAAAAAGCATCGAAAGATCCGCCCAGAGATACCACGTGGATATTATCCTAGCGTCAGTGGTTAATCTCTAATGGACGGTTGTGGAATTGGTCTTTTGACTTGAGAATATCATAGAATCTTATGTAATGATTGTTATGTTTAGGCGGGCATTTGATAAGGCTCTAGCCATGAGTTATCAGGAAAATGTTGTACAGGTATGATGGAAGTTGCATGAAGGTTGTGAGTATTCAAGATGAGGATTCATCATTCCTGGATATTAGGAGACTATAATCCGCTTTTCGCTATTTGAGTTGATGAAAATTCCTTGGCCAAGGTATGATTGTGAGTTGAAAGGAGTTTCAATCATGATCATAAGTTTGTCAATGTCAAGTCTGTGCGAATAACATAATTTGTTGAAATGAGATTGACGCTTGTCCATATCTTTTAACCAATTGGATTATATTGATGAAGAAATTATATTTCCACAGTAACCATACATGGAAAGGTCTTGTCATACCACATGACATCCCGTCACGTGGATTACCTTGACACATTGCCAGATGTCAATCTTGGACGGCGTCATGAACTGATCGATCTAGGTGAATCGATGATAAATTAAAATAGAGATTTTAGTTTGTCTTATTCTAATTGAATTAGAATAATAGTATCATGATATTTGTCATCCTGAGTGGGAGCCTAATGGGTCACCCACAAAAGGCAAGAATCAGATCTTAGAATTGGACCTTGTCCAAGTGGGAATTTGTTGGAATTAATGTACAAGGCCCAATAGTTGGACCAGGTTTGTACATAATGGACTGATTTAATTAATAATATTAATTAGGTCAGACCATACATGGGCTCTAGAATCCTAATCATATTAGGGTTGTTCTAGGGTTTCGTAAGAAACCTATAAATAGAGCGCTTTAGGGTGTCGGGTTACTACGACATTCACACACACGTTTTGTATTAACTTGCTAGCACCAGATAATACAGAAACCCTAATCCCACTACGAAAAGTTCGTGTTCTTGGATTGTTCTTGTTGTGTGGATTACTGTTAGAGGCTAGAGGCTTGGACAACTGTGGTGTGATCAGATAAACAAAATTTACTGTTTCATTATAGGTAACTTTCTAATCACGAATTCCATCCAAGAGCAAGTTTGATCGTGATGTAGGAATTATAGTTTTTATTTCTGCTGTGCATGTTGTCTATAATTCCTAACACTTCTCCCCTATTTCCCCTCCCATATATCCCTCCTGTATTTAGAGGCAGAGAGAGAGAGAGAGAAACTAAATGTGATGTGTCAATTGTAACTTTTTAGAATACGGTATGCAAATTGTAATTACACTATAATTATAGCTATTTATTTAGAAAACCACACACATAGATGCATACATGTAGACAAACTAACCGATATGCTATCAAAAATTGTCAATATTTCCTCTTTTTTTTTTTTTGAATAACATATTATGTGTTTACTTTTTAATTAACTTTAAAAATCACATATAGAATAGTCGCATATTTTTCCACTAAAAATGTATGAAATTGTAAATTATAATAATAACTACAATAATTAGTAATGATAACATAAAAATGCATAGAGTTGAACATATTATAATTTGTGATAAAAATTTTGAGTGAAATAGCTTGAATATAAAAAAGTAACAACTAACTAGAATCTCATAGAGTCTATAGAAAGTAAAATCGACGATAATATGGCAGTGTGATTCACACTTTTATTTCTTTGTTACTAAAGCGTGCAAGTTGTTTGGCCATCTCTATCAAGATACTTTCCTTTTTTTTTAATTTCTTTAAGGGAAGATAATCTTACTTAATTTAGAGATAAGTAATCTGTCATCCTTAGTTAATTTAGAGCTAAATAATCTGTCATCTTTCATGTGAGTTGTGGTAATAGTTGACAATATAACTTTTTGTTTCTCAATGTAAATTCAACGCGTTAATCACGCCCTTAAATACCTAAAAGGTTCTCAATTCATAAAATATACTAAAAATGATATTAATTAAGATAACATTACTTAAACTGTAAGGTGTTATTCATCAATTACTAATTCAATTAATCACATTGACACAACTCTAGCCTAGCAATGAAAAGAAGGTGCAATTCCATTTACACATCATACGCACACTTGATATATTCTAATTGGACAACTCATATGTGACTTGTCTAATTAGAGCACGCCATATAAGACATTTGGCGGCAACCGATGTTTGAACATAATTCAAAGAAGGCGTCCTCACAAAATACTTCTTACCTAGAATTGGCAAAATTATAATTTTTCTTGCTTGAGGGCAATTTGATATTTAACCACAAAACCAGTTAAAATTATAACATCATTGGTGCTTACACTATATCAAAGTGGCATTAAATGAAAAGTCGAATCAAATGGATTATTTATTTATTTATACATTTAGTTTCACTTATATAATTGAATATTAAGTCAAGTGCCGTACCGACAACATATATTATGAGATATTGATGTGAGCACATCACCAGCCCATAAATTATATTAGCAACCGCTATCATGTCACATTATAGTTCTAGTGATATAATAACACCACAAGTAAGGAACTTGATTAAATTTGTATAATTCAATAAATATTAATTGATACCTAAATTGGTCCTTAAACAATATTTTTGATATACACAATGAGGGTTCCACAAATTCAAATAATGTAATGAATTTAAGGTGTAAAATACTTCCACCCCCACCCCCCTTCCAATTTGCTTGTCCCACAACTTTTCAATCCAACAAAATAACGCCATGTGTCTAATTCATAACATCCCCCCTGGCGGTTTTTCTCCTACACATTATTTGAAAATAGGTTTTTTTTCTTATAATTTTTTTCCTTAGCTTTTTTTTTTCGAGTAACTTTTTCCTCTTACATTAATCTTTTAACGACGTAAAGGTTGAATATATCCAACTCAAGCATGGCTAACTTACGCCCAAATGGCAGATTTTTTTTGGCACAAGAGCCAAGAGTCGTGTCCTAAAATCCAAGTCAAATAAACTTACTTGTCCTAATTGATTACTCAATACCTACTTTCTCCATTATTAATTTCCGTTTACATATAAACAAAACATATGATCACAAATTTCCAAAGTCAAAAGATGATTAGAAAAAAGATCCGCGTAATGAGTGAATGAAATATCCATTTAAACTACCAGCCCAGAAGAAGATAAAAAAATAAAAACTAATGACGCCCTACTAAATTATATCCATTTCCCATCCCAAAATTTTAATTTCTATAGCTCAATTTCTTGAAACAATGGAGAATTCTTTTCTTCTTGCAGCTTTATTTCTGCCTGTACTTGTTATCATAATCAACAAGCTATCATCTTATATTGTGTCGAAAAATAGCCCGAAACTTCCACCAGGGCCAAATCCATGGCCAATCCTAGGAAACATCCCACACATAGGAACTATGCCTCATGTGACTTTAACAAACTTAGCCAAAATTTATGGTCCTATAATGTCTCTTAGATTAGGAACTCAGTGGATGATCGTCGGATCAACATGCGATGCAGCCATAGAAATCCTTAAGACGAAGGATCGTATTTGTTCGGGGAGATGTGTGCCTAAGGCTTTTCCAGGAACAAAGGAAGAACTCGACCATTCGTCGCTGGGATGGACTGAAGAATGCAATGAGCATTGGAAGTTTTTGCGTACGTTATGTCGCGCTGAGCTTTTCTCAAACAGGGCTTTACAGTCTCAAGCAGGATTGAGGGAGAAAAGTATAGCCAATCTAGTGAATTTTGTGAGATCAAAACAAGGGGAAGAGGTGAAATTTGCTGAACTGGTTTTTGCAACTGTGTTTAATATTTTGGGGAATGCTTTGATGTCAAGTGATTTTATTGGGTTGGAGGAGCGAAACGCGGATGGCGGGATGAAAGGAACAATTCGGGAGCTTATAGATGTGATTTCGGCCCCGAATTTATCAGATTTCTATCCGGTTCTTAGCAAGTTTGATCTTCAGGGTATACGCTGGAAATCGGCTGTTTTGATGGCGAAAATGGCTGCCGTCTGGGAACCTATCGTCGAAGAACGTCGAAAAGGGAGGAGTAGTTCTTCAAGACATCAAGATTTTTTGGACAGCCTTCTTGAACATGATTTTTCCAATAAACAGATCAACCAGCTGTTTGTGGTCAGACCTCTTGTCTTTCTCTTCCCCCTACTAAACATTAAAATAAGAAAACATCTCTATATATAAGCTTTTCTTCCTCGCTCCAATTAGTTTTTGGTCTTAGAAGTTTATCATGATCGAGAAAATCAGTTCTTTCATCATAACATTTGAGATTCTTTGTACGTGGCCAAGATATTGTCAAATGTTTCACATGATAAAAATGATAAGCAAAAATGTGTATACATGTAACTTTTAGTGTGGTTAATATTGTATACAAAACATGAATTCTTGTTTCTTTTTCGTTCTAACAATAGCTCTAATGCTAACGGTTTACTTCTGTGTCACAGGAGTTGTTCGCAGCTGGCTCAGACACGACTACCTCTACTATAGAATGGACAATGGCGGAACTTTTGAGGAAGCCCGAGGCTATGAAGAATGTTTGTCTAGAGATTGAAACTAAAATAAATGAAGATTTCCCAAAAATTTCCCACGAAATGCACTTGCCTTATCTCGATGCATGTATTAAAGAAACACTCAGGCTACACCCTCCTGCACCCTTGCTACTTCCTCACCGGGCTACTGAAACCTGCGAGGTGATGGGTTACACAATACCGAGAAATGCACGAATAGTTGTAAATGCTTGGGCTATTGGGCACGACGCATCCGTGTGGGACGAGCCACTTGAGTTTAGACCAGAGAGATTCCTCACTTCGACCTTGGATTTTAGAGGAAACGACTTTGAATTCTTACCCTTTAGCGCAGGGAGGAGGATTTGCCCCGGCCTTCCCATGGCTACAAAGACAGTACCGTTGATCCTTGCTTCGCTGATTCACTATTTCGAGTGGTGCCATCCTATAGCAAATGATCCGAAAGAGCTGAACATGAATGAGAAATTTGGGATAACTATGCAAATGGAATATCCATTAGTACTTATTCCAACGGCAAGAAAATCATTGCTGGCCGCTGGGTGTCTGGGTCAAGTGATTATCATTTAGCTTCATTTTATTAATTAGAATGCAGTTGAACTCTTTTACACACCACGATGCTAAGTTGTGTATTAATAGTGCTACAAATAGAATTATTCTATCCTCATTATTAGTAGCTAAAAATTATAAAGCCGTTTAGGTGCTAGCCAAATTGCCTTGTCCATACAGTTCACTCCAAAGAAATAGATATCAAACTAGTACTGCACCTGTACGTTGCAAGGTAGAATAACTTCAATTACATTTGCCACAAACACCATCACATAATTGCATAAGAATGTCTAGACGAGTTTTAAAAAAAAAAAAAATAGTTGAAGCATACCACCGGATTTTAAAAACTAAGCAAGAGCTTGATAAAATACCCAATGTAGAATACTAATCATAGATTTTGGAAAACCTCCTGATAAACTACATTGGTTGTACAGTTACTTGGTTTCCCGTCCTCATCACATAGCAAGATTTTCAATCAAGACCAACTGGTGACTCTAGACAACGCTACATAAAGTTGCCTATGGGTGAACGTTTCAAAGATATACCCACATGAGAGAGCGATTGACCATGACTCTTGTTTATCATCGTTGCAGACAATACAATTAAAGGGAATTTGTCTTCTCTCGAACTTGAAAGACAACCTAGAGTCAGAAGGACTCAAAGATAGCCTTGAACGAACACTTTGTCACCCGCATTACTTCCAGATAACACCTTTGCTTCTAAAATATGATCACCGAGTCTTGTAGTAATTAATCTTGTCCTGTTGCATAGATCAATATTGTGTAACTGCATTGTTAGAATATTATTTATTTGTATGATTTATTTTAGTATATTATTTATTGTTTTATATAAGTTAGTCCTTGTATATATAAGAGATATGTAAATACGCTTTTTGGTTAATTCAATTGATTCTAGGGTTTCTTTCTTCTTATCTTCTTGTCTCTTTTCTTTGTTGATTCTTATTGTGGATTGATACAAGTACGAAAATCGTATTGGATTGTTGAGATGGTATCAGAGCTTTAAAAAAAATTGGAATCAATTATACATATAAACAAAGTTTGGAACTTTTTTCTTCCGCACAGCCGAATCTGTTCTGCAATATTTGAAGCACTTCCAGTGACTTTTTGGCCGGAGAACTTGCACCGCTAGACTTAGAAAAATCTGGGCCGTCGACCGGATAGGAATGTGACTATACACGCGCCGTCAGTGGTGGCGCATGAGCTGCTAGTGAGGCGGGGCTGCAATTGTCAAAAGGCGCATGCAGGAGCGTGCGGCACGTTCTGGCGACCAGAATTTTGCAATTAGCTCAGAATTGGATATGCTATCCAGTAGTTGTCTCCTTTTGTTCGGGTTTGACCTTTTTCGTTAGTCTCTCTTACTGAATTTATGGTGGCTTTAGTTACCTTTTTGGTTAATCTCTCTTGTTGAATTTATGGTGGCTTTGTTTGATCTCCTATAGTATAGATTTGGGCATTTGGAATAGCATTTTGTCAGCATTGTTTGTTGGTACTTTGATGCCGTTTGTTGGTACTTTGATGCCGTTTGTTGGTACACCGGTGCTCTTTTGTGATATTTATTGGACTAATTTGTTGGGTTTTGCTCCATTTGTGTTATTTATTGGTGCTAAGCTTTTGATTTTGAGCTGGTGATATAGTTGGACTAGTTGATTGGGGGTTGAAATATTTTGCAATGGATGAATCATTGATTAAGCTTATTGACCAATTTCAAAAGTTTCTAGTCTTACAAAATCTTACTGAACAATTTCAACAGTTCGTAGCTACACAGCCATGTTCTATGTCAGTTTCTGCTCATATAGGTTTTTCATCTCTTGATCGTTCAGATAATACTTCTCCATGGATTATTGATTCAGGTGCTTCTAGACATATGTCCTCTGACTCTGCTTCCTTTGATTATTTACATTCTGCAGCCTCATAGCTATCCATGAAAACTGCTGATGGCACTTCTTTACCTTTAGCAAGTGTTGGTTCTATTAATACACCTACAATGTCTCTTTCAGATGTTTATTGTGTTCCTGGTCTTGTATTGAATCTTGTTTTCGTCGGTCAATTATGTGATTCTGGATGTTTGGTGCAATTCTCATCTACTGCTTGCATATCCACGATGCTAAATCTCATAAGGTAGTTGGGATAGGTCGTAGGCAAGGAAGGTTATATGTTATGGATAGTTTGAAACCTATGCAAATTGCTGCTCCCAGTTGATTTGTCATCCTTCACTTGAATTCTTCCTCCTCAAAGTTTTATCTATGGCATTCTCACCTTGGATATGTGTCAACTAGCCGTTTAAAATTCCTAGCCTCTAAAGTTCATTTTGGGAAAATTGCAAACTCAAGACATCTCTGATTGTAGCGGGTGCAAATTGGCTAAATTCTCTTCTTTGCCTTTTCCTCAAAGTACTTCTTGCTCTACAGTACCATTTGATTTTGTTCATTCTGATGTGTGGGGACCTGCCTCCACACCCACTAAAGGAGGATCTAGATATTATGTCTCATTTGTTATGATTATAGTCGCTATTGTTGGGTGTATCTAATGAAGCAGCGTTCTGACTTCCTTTTTGTTTATCGCTCTTTTAGAACAGTTATTAAAACTCAATACTCCACTGTGATTAAGTGCTTTCGGTCTGATTTGGGTGGAGAGTATACTTCTACTGCTTTTCCTAAGTTGCTTTCTTTTGATGGCACTATTCACCATACTTCATGTGCTGACACTTCACAACAAAATGGTGTTACTGAACGAAAGCATCACCATATTGTTGAAACTGCACGTTCCCTCTTGTTATCTGCTAAATTGCCTAATGAATTTTGGGGTGAAGTAGTTTTCACTGCCATCTACTTAATCAATAAGATTCCATCTTCTATCACTGTTGGTTTATCACCATTTGAAAAATTGTTTGGGCATCCTCCTGACTACTCACACTTGAAGGTCTTTGGGTATACTTGTTTTGCTCTTCTCCCGAAAGTAGAGCGTGGTAAGTTAACCTCTCGCTCTACTATTTGTGTTTTCTTAAGATATGGAGAGAGTCAAAAAGCTTATCGGTGTTTTGATCCTATTAATCAAAATTTATATGTCTCTCATCATGTTGTGTTACTAGAACACATTCCATTCTTCTCTCTTGTTGACTCCTCTCCTAGCCTCACCAAGTCTGATCTTGTTCATATCGATCCATTTCCTGATGACACTAATAACCATCCTATTCTTACTCATGAGTCATCATCTACTACTGAGTCATCATCTACTACATATACACATGCACCAGTTCGTGATATTCCCTCTCCTCCTGTGACTTCACAAGCACCATCTGAAATTCCCTCTCCTCCTCCTGTACCCAATTCTCAATATCCCACTTACATTTGTGGGCCTGCTCAGTTGTCCCATTTTGTTTATTCTTATTATTCAAAGTCATTTTGTTGTTAGACGTGTGCTCTTCCGATCTCACAAGTTGCCTGAACCTTTTTCTTATCAAGAAGTTGTATTAGATCCTCGTTGGCAACAAACTATAGCTGATGAACTCTCTGCTCTGCGTGAGACAGACACTTGGGATTTAGTTCCATTATCCCATAGTAAACATGTTGTTGGTTCTCGTTGGGTTTACAAGATCAAAACAAAATCTAATGGTTCTGTTAAATGTTACAAGGCTAGATTGGCTGTTAAGGGTTTTACTCAGCAGTATGGTTTAGATTATGAGGAGACTTTTGCACGTGTTGCAAAGATGACAACTATTCATACACTTATTACTCTTGTATCTGCTCGTCAATGGTCCCTATCTCAGTTAGATGTGAACAATGCTTTTCTTAATGGAGCCTTAATGAAGAAGTGTATATGGTTCCTCCTCATGGTGTTCCTCATGATCCTGGATATGTTTGTAAACTCAAGAAGGCCCTTTATGGTCTCAAATAGGCACCCCGTGCGTCGTTTGAGAAATTTTCCGCTATTGTAACTTCTGTTGGGTTTACCTCTAGCCATCATGATTCTGCTCTGTTCTTTAGATCTACTTCTGCTGGTCATATTCTTCTTTTGTTATACGCTGATGATATGATTATTATTGGTGTTGATGTTATTGGGATAAATGATTTGAAGCCTGAGTTGGCTCGCCAGTTTGAAATGAAGAATTTAGGTCCTTTATCTTATTTCTTAGGCATTGAGGTTGCTTCTTCACCTAGAGGTTATATGCTCTCTCAGTCTAAGTATATCACAGATCTTCTTGAGCGTGCTCACTTTACTGATAATAAGACTGTTGATACCCCTATTGAGACTAATTCTAGTGATTTGTCTTCTAATGTTGTTCCATTAAATGATCCTACTCTGTATCGTACTATTGTTGGTTCTCTTGTTTATCTTACAATTACTCAGCCTAATATTTCTTATGATGTGCATGTTGTTAGTCAGTTTGTTTCTGCTCCTACTACTGTTATTGGGTAGTTATGGTTCGTATTTGCATTACCTTCATAGTTCCTGTTTTTAGAGTCTTCTCTTTTCCTCCACCTCTTCCTTGGAGCTCTGGACTTATTCTGATGCAAACTAGGCTGGTGATCCTAGTGACCCTAAGTCTACAATTGGATTTTGTGTATTTTTGGGTGATTCTCTTATTTCTTGGAAGAGTAAAAAGTAGGTTGTGCTTTCTGGCTCCTCCACTGAGGCAGAGTATCATGTCATGGCATGACTACTACTGAGATTGTGTGGCTACTCTGGTTACTTTCTAATCTGGAAGTTTCTCTTTCCTCCCCTACGCCTATCTATTTTGATAATAAAAGTGCCATCCAGATATCTCACAATTTTGTGTTTCACAAACGCACCAAGGATATTGAGATTGACTGTCATCTCGTTCGTTATCATCTTCAGCATAGGACCATTACTTTACCATTTGTTATTTCTTCATTGCAGCTTGCAGATCTCTTCACTAAGTCTCATTCGGTCTCACACTTTTATTTCTTACGTGACAAACTTTCGCTGCTCCTGGCTGTAGCATCGTGAGTTTGCGTGGAGATGTTAGAATGTTATTAATTTGTATGATTTATTTTAGTATGTTATTTATTGTTTTATATAAGTTAGTCCTTGTGTATGTAAGAGATATGTAAATACGCGTTTTGGTTAATTCAATTGATTCTAGGGTTTCTTTCTTCTTATCTTCTTGTCTCTTTTCTTTGTTGATTCTTATTGTGGATTGATACAACTACGAAAACCGTATTGGATTGTTGACAAGCATAATTGGAACTCTGACTTTAAGCTTTAATTCATGGTTTGGCCCACCAGAGCACTTGATGATATTCAAAAAATCTGCAGAATGAACATTCTGTAAAAAACTACTATCCATATATGTCCTGCAAACTGTATCAGAACTCAAGTATGTCCTTTTATTAGTGGGACAAAGAGAAACCATGTGCTTATTCACTGATTCTACAACCTCCAGCGTCAGAGCAAGTATCACTCTCCCTTACAAGTATGAAATATTGCCGACATTTTCTATAAAAGATGGATACGTACTGTCCACGATAGATTTAATTAAATCATTTGAATCTCATATCACAATATTACCTGGCATCTGCATAGTTGCGTGTCTATCAATTTGATTGCCAGTTGTTCCATCCCCAAAGCTTGTCCTCTATTCTGAAAAAGCTCTTACCTCATCTCTGGCAACCTCTTCCCCAGTGCTTTCAAGTCTCGTGTTCTTTTGTCAATCTCAAAACTTTGTAGTTTCCCCACAGCTGCGATGAATTGATGGTTGCATGAACAACATCCAACCTACTAACTCTCAGAATGACAGACAATATTGGTAAAAAAATCTCTACAAAAAACAATAGTTTTACTCCCAAAAGGCTGGCTCAAGTGCTATGAGGACTCACGGCCCACCAAATATCTCACATTGTGTTGTCCTAATCCTTGAAGCAACACTTATGCATCATTGGTGCTTCGTCCCAAATTATAAGTTTTTCTTTTGTAATCAATTCTACTAATGGACTACCTTGTCTGATGTTGCACATTGAAGCTTCACTAATTTCAATGGAATGTCAAACCTAGAAGGTGTTGTTCTACCACCTGGCAATAGCAGTGAGGTTATCTCACTGGATGCCACATTCAAAACAATGTCACCTCTTGACCGTAGGGCCGTTGAAAATGTCTTCTCTCAAAAGTCTTTCCAGTCCTCCCATAACCATATAAAAAGAAAACACCTCGTTCTCCATCATCAACAGCACGAATAATCATATCGTATGCACCCTTCTGTTCTTCATTCAACATGCCAAAAAATGTAATATGGTCTACTGCCATAGACTCCTCTATCATCGAGACAACTCATCCTGTATGAGTCTGTTTTCACTTACCAAATTATCATCCTCAGAAGGTAGCGGCATCGATTCAAACTCACAAAGACTTCTTTCTCAGCTCTGTAATATCTTTTCAAGCTCAAAAAGGCAATGGTTCTGCAGTTCTTCATCAGTTAAATGTCGACCTAGAAGTGTTTATGATGAAAAGGCATTAATTATTCTTTGGTGGTTAATGAACATTATACTGAAAATATCAAATAAACATGTATTACGTGTCTCATCTACAATGAAAGATGCATAAAATTATTTAGAAAGTGTAGAAGGGAAACACAATTAACGTGAATGCTATATGCAAAAAAGATAAATATACCTGGACAATTTTGTACATGTCTACGTGTATAAAGCATATCGTCAGAGATGCTTCCATGTATTTTCCTAAATGTACTCAAGATGTGACATCGATCCGAACACTAAAAGGCTAACAAACGAGTATGTTAATCGATGTTCAGAACCCCTATGACTTGCTTCAATTATCCCATCGACATACTCTTTGTCATCATCTAACAACCCAAATGGATAGCATGCATCTTTAAATGAGTTATGTTCTGCACCATTAAAACACCTTATTTCCTTATAGCTTGTTGGACCACGAAGAATATTTAGCAAAATCTTGAGGTAGTACAACTCAGCACTACCCATGACCATATTAACCAACTTGCCAATAGAGAATCCATGCTGTCGCGGGTGCCATTCTCTTTTTTTTTTTTTTATCCTATACAATTTGGTCAGAAATTCTAGATATGTCAACTTCACCTCAATATATTTCTCATTTGCATCCATCCAAGTAGTAAACATACTATCTTTAACGGACATCGCTTTAAAACACTATCAACTGTATCATCCTCTGAAAAATACACATAGTGTTCATCTTTGAGGTGTAATGATAATCATTCAATCGATGGATCTCTATAATGAATATCAAAGCAAAACATCCTCCATACAGCCTCACACGCTTATACGTATCAACAACCATACTACATACTGATTTCATCAACCGGCTGCCGCATATTTCCACCATCAATACTCTGAGAAAATGCTGCTTTAAAGCGGTCATGGCCCTCGTTAATGCACTTGAAAAGATACTTGATTGATCTATGCTGATTACACCACTCAACATTAATGTGAGCACCATATTTCATCAACAGGGAGCGATTATGTGGGATAACAAATCCATTATCAACATCAATACCATTCTTCTTCATAGATCGCCCGTTATCCCATCTCCTCTAAACTGGATATCCATCTTCATCAATAGTGGTGACAGGACTAAATGGAGAATCCTTTCTCACAACACCACAAGGACCATGAACCATTAAATCACGCACATCAGCATAATAATATTCAGCATCATCTTTTTCATCAGGAATTTCCGCCGATATGATCTTGTCAATATCATCAAGCGTAGGATGCTTTGACTCTTGACCTAAGAACAACAAAATATGAGCATGTGGTAATCCGTGTTTCTGGAATTCAACAGTGTAGTTAGCTGTATAACCACAAACAAAATAAATACGGGCAACCATTTGTAATAATTAACCAATAGCAAATAATATTAAAAAAACTAACAGTATAACCAATAGTCAGGCGTACACGATATTTACCTGTTTTCACATTGCTGAATACTTTATTTTTCTTTAGATCCTTCATTAAGATATCCAATTTCATCTTCAAAACCCGACACAATATGCCGATCCTCAACTCCGACTTGTAACCCCGCTCTTATTCAAAAAAACAAATAACTTCGGGCCATTTCGGATTACATATAAATGTGATAAAAATATTTGGATACCCAACCCATTATTTACATATTACCATTGCATCTTGATAATTCCGATACATATAACTTGCGCTGCCCATGTAAGTAACTGGTAATATATCCATTTTCCTATAGACATAGGATCCCTCTTACCCCAATGAAGTGCATCTACCAAGCCTCTATATAGCTCACATCTCAACTACTTTTGATGGTCCCATATGTATGTCAGACGACCAGATTCAACTATGGTGTAAACATCAACTAAAAATTCTTGGAATAGTCTGCGAGAGAACAAAATATAAGGTGACTCGCCGTTACGTTCTTGTAGACTGTATGCAAAAACTCTCACATGGTCAAGGTATGTCTGCCACTTGAATCCAAAGATTCATCACCCTCTCGCAAAAGAATATTGTTTCTAAAACCATCTTGTCCTTTGACAAAGAGCAACGGGTAGTGAAGGGCAAGAAAAGAGGGGTGTGTCTATGTTATCCGCTTCAACCCTGCAGAACATGTCTCAACAATAACCTCTCTAGGCCCCGGAAAAGTTACAAAATCACCAACAACTAACATTGCAACTTCAGATGCAATTGGCAAATCATAAGTCCAGTCGTCATGCTCTATTTTACCAATAAGCCTTATTCTCACATCTGGTGCATTCTAAACATGGATTTTCTCCCGTGCACGCCTAAAGCTCTTAACCAAATGGTTGTGAGTATCCAACATATTCTTCAAATCCATAACTATTTTCTCATGGAACTGATTTCCTTCAGAATGTTTGTTGTGCAACATAAAGCAATATTACAGCGGGCTGTGTTTGTAAATGGAAATAGAATAGCAAAAAATGACTTTGATGTAAGCCAACTGACCTAATGGCTCGCATTCTATTTACAACCTCATTTTCAGTGTCGTAAACATACAACTGAGCAAATCTTAGTACATCTCCAGCAACTGGCATCAAAGTCCCAATTTTATGATGATTTTGACCATGTAATCTAAATACAGGGGGTGACTTTCCTTTGTTCAAACTGTGGTCAATCGTGCCTCCCATAGATGTAAAAGAAAACATCATATAGTATTATCGAATATTTTCAACAAAGTGATTGCTTCTTCTATTGGTTCCATACAACAAATCTTTAAGTACTTGAGGAGGCTCATCCATTGGAGGCAGTTGAACTTTTCCTTGCAAGCAAAAAAATGAGAATCTTGGTATTTTTGAATTGTACCATTTACCAACCCTCTCCACATACCAAAAAAAGGCTTTGTAGAATGTACATTTTTATTCAGATCTCCTAGCTCCATATATTCTGCAAATTATTAAAATTTAAACTTGACGTAAAACTGTAAAGCAACTATAGTTGGGTAACATAAAAAAAAAAATTGAAATCATAAAAAATTGCACAAACGACTCAACACTCCATGAGCTTCAATTGATCAAAAGATGAATTTATCGCAAGGCAAGAGTATACAAAATTAAAGGGATATATGAAAAAGGTACCAGGCAATTCCATACTTTCTATATTCGTAGATTAAATATATATTATACATTTATTTAATTATATAATAATATTATGATAACATATAATATTGTATCAATATTATATTAATCACTTGTTATTAGTAATAAGGATGGTATGTACACCGTTGACAATTAGAGTGGTGTATATCTTAAGTTTACATATTTCACCAATAATAAGCAATTATTAATGGTTTATTATTTTTTGTTATCATTGACAAGTTAAAACCTTAGTATTTGGATTCAAATTTTCTTTTTTTTTTTTTTTTGGTATTAAAACGTGACTAATGAGATTTGTTTTTGATTTTCAATTCAAATTGATGTTCAAATTGTATTTTTATTTTCAATTATATACATGCTACATTCGTGCAATAAAAATTGATTGCTATGAATTTTTAATTTTTATTAATTAAAATCTTAGTATTGAGCAACGATGCATAAAAGTAACTTTGTTTTGTATGTTTTTTATTTTCATATTGTAATATAATTTTGTTTTGTATGTTTTTTATTTTCATATTGTATTTTTATTAAAACTTTAGTAATCAGTGCTTATTTTTATATGCTTTGTTGCTTTTCTTAAGACTTTAGTAGTTAGTACCTGTATCACTTATGAGCAATGACTCTCGTTGAGCACATAATATATAGATGTGATTTTCAATTTAAAAATATATCAATTTACTCTTATTAAATTCGTGCATCTTAATGAATAAATCGTCACGTGAGTTATTTATGAACTATTTTAATAAACAACACATGAGTTTCATTATTATTTTATTAAACTGAATTAAGATATAAATACCAGGAGTCTGTATTTACAATATCAATGTAAAAAGGGAAAATATAATTATATTGTACTGCATTCCAATGCCACATAAAACCATTGTAAATAAAAATTCTTTTCACAAAAATGAACTTATTGTTCAGACACGTACAGTTGTACAACACGTTAAATCATTCTAACTAGACTGAACAGTGATACAAACTGAAATTCAAGCCCGTATATATATATATATATATCTCTGTGTGTGTGATGATAGACCAACCCATTACTTCAGACTTTACAAATTTACCATTAAATTACACAGAATTTAAAAAAATGCGTCCAAAAGTTAGGCCGAGAAATGTCACCATAAAAATACGGCATAATTTATGAAAATGAACCATATTGCTCGTCTAGGATTTGTTGGGCACAAATCCTATACATAAATCCTAGAATGTGATAGCCCAGCCCATTCTAGGATTTGTTGCATGAAAACGAATCTTGTGCATCCATCGATAATTTATATAGAGGAAATTAAAGATTCTACACCTCTTTTTTTGTTCATATCTTTTTTATACCATGACATCAAACTATTTTCAATTATACCCTATTGCATTAGATTTATGCCATTACTTATTTTATTTTAATAAATCATTTTATTTTATTTTATTATTTTATTATTTTTAATAAATCATTGTAATTTGTTTTAATATAATATTCCTTTATTTCTTTATACCCTAGATTATATATATGTGCATATACATATATATAACGCTGGATGTAAAACACCACAACCCCCTCCACCCTCCAGCCGTCGCCGCGCCACCCCCACCAGCTACTGCCGCTGGGTGTGGTAGTGTAAATAACTATATATATAACCCTATCACAAACACCACAAACCCCTGCAGCCGCCGCGCCACATCACCTGCCACGCCCCACCACTGCCACAGCCACTACTCCCACATCCGTAATCCGCCCCACCTCTCACCGCTCCAACCACCTAACATGCCACCCTCCCACTGCTGCATCGTCAGAGAATCTGACACAAAATTGGTACAAATCGAAAAGCAAAGTATAATATTCAGATTCTTGACTTTCGAATTCACCCATAGCAGAGTCTTTGATGATGGATTTTTTATTTTCAAATTCCGGCATAAAAGAAAGGTATGGTGTGCAGCCTCATTGGGAACAAGGCCAAGAGAAATTATAGTCCAAATTGGAAATCGCCAGCTATTGACACAACATATTCCCAACAACCACAAATCCTATAAGCCCATATTTTCCACAATTGATCTACCGCCATTGTTATGCTTAGTAACGAATTGGGTTAAGTTTGGTTTTGTGGCCGACGGTGAAGACATGTGTGGGGCTGTTGTGGTTGATTGTGACTTGTAGCAATTGATTTTATGATTATGGTGATGGGAGCGATTGAAGTGGTGGAGATGGTGCCATGGTGGTCTTGAAAAATGGTTGTAAGCCTATGACCTGTTGAATAAAATTGTGGTCTAAAGAGGACATCGAGACAGTTGAAAGTAGACTGTTGTTGCCGCCAGAATGTTTCCAGTGGCTGACTCTCCATTTTCTTTCTTTCTTTTTTTGCATTTTAATCTGAGCGAATATGCTATTTTTTACCTTTTTATTTTTTTATTTTATTTTATATTTTTTTGAAATTTCACAGCCGATTGCAATCGTTTTATTCTCGATTCAAAACTTCAAACATGTTCCGTCATTCACACATGCTGTTTTTGCTTCTCTGTTTTTTGTCATTGTAAGAGTTTTACCCTTCTTTCCGGCTTGTTACCATTATTCTATAAATATAAGTTTTTTGTTACTATGTGATTTTGTGATTGTTATCATAGTTACGGGTTGTTACCACGAAACTTTGTTTCCCAAGTAGAACTGACTTTTCTTTCTTCTTTTTCCATTCTAGGTATCAGTTTGTTACTTTTGTTATCATTGTATTTTCCTAGAGGTAACATTGCACGGATACACAACATTGTTCCTTTGTTTTCTTTGCTTTAACACTTTGTTACCATAATATTTTCCCCGTGGTAACATTGCAATCTGATAGTTTTTTTTTTTTAATCTTTGTTACCATAGTATTTTTCCTATGATAACATCGTAATCTGATAGTTAACATAATTTTCACACGGGAAAATATTGTCAAAATTAAATCTTCCCTTGGTTTTTGATAACATTATTTTTTAAATGTTATTTTTCTTTTTTCCTTTTTTTTTATTAACTAAGTTGTGGCGGCGGCGGCCACCGCAAGAGTTTCAGTGATCGTAGTTTGCTGGTGGTGGTCGACAGTGGTGGCAGCAATTGTGAGAAGGGTGATGAGTAATTATCAATAATTATTATTTATAATAATTATTATTCATAATAAATTGATACTTAGTAAATTTAAAATTAATAAAGAATTAAATTTTAATTAAAATTGAGATAGGGTAGTTTTGAAATAGAAAATGGCATGTTTGAAATTAGCTTCAATTTAGAGGTATTTAAAACATTTGAATTAATTCATTAGTTTTTGTTATTGTATTTTATACCTGGGTAATTACAGTAAATTGTAGTAGTTGTTCCTAAAAACGACTGTTGTTCATTTACGTACTTAGATTGTCATTAGTTTTAAATGTTCAATTAATTTTAACTGACTTTATGGTTTCATATTATTTTATTTTATCCTAACTACCATAAAAAAACCGAGTAGATACGGACAAATGTCTCAATAGATTTCTGAAATAAATATATCTTGGAAACTGAAAAGGTTTATAACAAACATAACGCACCAGCTAAATTTGTTGGCTCATGAATCAACTCTGTCTCAATAGTCAGAAAAGTCTGTATAAAGCTTATGTAAGACGCAACATTGCAGGGCCAACAATAATGATGATTAAAAAAAAAAAGAAAAAAAAAATGTTGCCTAAAAATTTAGGCGGGAAAATGGCAGGGTGGCCCATAGGCCATTCTCATACTTTTAAGATATATATATATATATATATAATAGATAATTAGAGGTATATCAGAACATTGTAATCAAAACACCCTGATGTTGCCAATGGAAAAAATAGTGCTTGAAAGATAGATGCCCGTGATTGCTCATTAGGTGGCTGACTTCAAGAGCAAGAAGCTGGTAGTCACCAAGCAATAACAAGTATTCCATCTGTGCCCAAGAACGCATTTCAGTGAAAGGAATTTGATAATTTTCCCAATTTAAAAAAAAAAAAGTTCAGGTTCATTAATATTCACATGCAGCCACAAACTTCTATATAGATAACGTTACGAGAATAGTTTGACTTGAGAAATTTTACCATTTAAGGACAAATAATAATGAACTCATTTATGTGGAGAATTACAATGGCTTATGAACTTATTTTGGTTGAGAAGAAGAGGGGAAAGCCAGAGGAATCAACTGGTTATGGTGGGAGAAGTTGTGCGTAAGGGAAAAGTTTGGTGGCATGGGGTTTCGAGATTTGCATGCATTTAACTTGGCCATGCTTGGAAAATAGGGATGGAAGCTAATTTCAAAATTGGAATCTATTGTCAGTCAAGTTATCCAAGAGGTGATTTTCTTACCAACTTGGGCCTAGCTTTACATGGAGAAATATATATGGAGCTTTCAGGATTTACTTGTGAAGGGGCATGTTGAAGAGTTGAGGATGGTAGAAGTGTTCAGGTTTGGAGGGACCCTTGGATTAAAAAAAATTCCCAATTCAAAGTTGATACATTAGAAGACCCAGAGTTGGAGGATTTATGTGTTAGCAATCTCATGAAGCCAGATAGTCAAGAATGGGATGTGAATCTAGCTACTTGAAGCATTATTTATGGGCAGAGACGTTGAGCAAATTACAAGTATTCCAGTTGGTATCTTTTTCCCAGCTGGATAAACTCGTTTGAAATTATAGTGCAAAAGGTAACTAATTTGTTAGATAGGGGTTATCGAGTTCTCATGGAAGCAAATGAGGAATCTATTGCTTTATATGATCATGGCCATTGGCGCAAGTTGTGGAAACTAAACATTTCCCCGTAGATGATAAATCTTATTTGGAGGACATGCCGTGATTGTTTGCCTATGAGAGGAAAGCTTATTAATTGCAGAATGCAACTCCTGCTTTAATGTGTAATTGTGAAGGGGTTGAGGGGATGACCTCATATATTCTTATAGAGTGCCCATATGCTAAAAAATGTTGGAGAAGAGCTAATATATTGCTGGAGAAGGGGAGTGAAGAATTGTTTAAACAATGACTTTTTTATGCGTGTGACAACAATAGGAAAGTGGATTGAGGTGGGGAGAATGGAGGTGATTGTTGGGGCCATTTGAAAGCAAAGAAACCTCAAATTTTGGATAGGCCAACATCAACATCCTTAACAAGTTGTTAACAATGGTATCCACATCCATCTTGAACGGCAAGATGCTAGGAGAGTCAAGATTAAAGGGAGGCAGCCAAATGTTGAGCAGCATTGGACTAAACTGCCGAATAACTACCTTTCATCCATTGTAATTCATCCAACATGTATTGTAGTATAAATAGACCCCATTTCATCCATTGTAAAAAAACTTTGATGATGTATTCTTCATAAATGAAAATTTCCAATTTAGAGATATATTTCTCTTCCATTTCTTGTGTTTGTGCTTCTAAATTTTTAGAACACACAACCAAATTCAAGGGTTAAATTCCTGGTATATTTTAATATATATCTTGGGGTTTGATTCCACATCTCATTGGAGGTTAGGGTTTGATATGCTCTAATTTACTTGGTTGGATTCTTGAATTCAAAATAAATTCTATCCTTTTACTGGTCTCTAGCTTTCTTGGGTGAATTCCAATCAAGTATGAGAATCGGCAGTCAAGTATACCGGTGGGGTCCTTATCACATGCCATGCAGATGGTCTCCCTAAGATTGTAATGGCATGTACTCTTATCTCCATGCAAAGGGTTGGGGTTGGGCTCGAGAGAGATGTGCAGAATGGGATTTCTGCATGGTGTTAGCTCCGGTGCCGGCTGATTGCACCAACAACCGAAGCTAGTGTTCTGGCGTTGAGGGAAATCGTTTGCTCAAAGAGAAAGGAGAGTTTAGGTGGGCTGAAACGAAGGCTGAATGAGTGGTATGGGAGAAATTGGGGTTTAATTTTTTTGGATGGGCTAAGTACAAAATATGGGGGGAAATCAGATTTGTTGGCTTAGCTGGGTCCCCTTTTTGCCAAATCAGCATGCCACATAGGAGTTTTTGGCTCCCTTAGGAAGTCCTTTTGGCTCGATAGAAAAAAGGATTTTATTGAGTTACTTGGTAGCCAATTGGAAGAAAAATGAAGAGGAGTTGCTGATTTTTAATTTTAGTTAAAGCATAAATTTGGGGTTCTTCATTTATATATGATGGGAACTAAATGGACGAACGTGAACTCAACTATTTTGTCCATATCTTAGGTTGTATAAATTTGATGAGATTACCATAGCTTAATTGACTATTATCTCGTAGTTAGATGAGCGGGAAAACTTTATTATCTTTTTCAAAACTAGCTATTCTACACGTGCGTTGCATAGGAAACACATTTACATATCTAAAACAAACTAATGCAAACAATTAATTAAACAATAAAAAATAAAAGTGATATACGTTCATCAACCAAGTCACTTGAACTAAAAATTAACTAAAAGAAAAATATATATAACTGCTTCCAAAATTGATATTCTATGTTAATTGATCAGTTGCTGGCAAATATATGTGTGCAATATATATATATATATAGCTTATTGTATACTTATTCGATTAGACAGCACGAAGGTTGCTTCGATTATTCAAACATAAAAGCAAAGATATAATTACTAATTTGATTGCTATACTTACCCACTTAAACGCAACGAAAGAGATAATTAAGAATTTGATTGATACACTTACTTGATTAATCGAAATCTAAAGCATCTCCAAAGGCCAAAAGTTCCACCTCAAGAACTGGGAGATGATTAAAAATTACTATGAAAAATTAAAAGATGTAATAGAAAAAATTCTGAAAATTTGAAAAAGAAAAAAGATTAAGGTGAACAAATAAATAGATTATTAAAAATTACTATGTAAAATTAAAAATTAACCCACCACTTAATTAGTATTATCAAATTGTTATAGAGTTAACGAAAATAAAAACTGAAAAATAAATGAGACATCAACGACATCAGCATGACATCATGAGATTCCTAATTCTCTTATTATGCTAGTTTTAAGCGGGAAAAATTAACACAATACTTAGTTAGTATTGTAAATATAGTTAGTATTATAAATATATAGATTATTATTAGGGTGAACGAAAATAAAAATAGAAAAATAAATGAGATATTAGCGATATCAGCATGACATCAGTTTCCTAATTCCCTTAGGATGCCAGTTTTAAGCGGGAAAAAATTAACTCACTACTTAATTAGTATTATAAATACTAGTATAACACCAATGTGTTGCACGGTATAACAAACAATTCAAAGTTAACTATTCAAAAGTATTTTAATTCGATGCAAAATAATTAAATCTCCATCAAAAATTTAAAAACATAGACGTTGAAAAATTAAAACAATCGTATCATCATTATAGGTATTGATAAGAACATAATATATTCACTATGTGTACAATACATGATCATATCACTATTCTTTTAGAAGAGCTTGAAATGATTCCCCATAATCAGATAATTTCTGTTATTGTCCTTAACAGAAAAGTGAGTGACTGATAGAACCTTTTATAAGCTGACTCTTTGCAATTGCTTGAATTCTATTACCATGTTTGCTAGTATTGGGTTAATCTGTATATAATGTTGACTGACTTCTATTGCAATTGAATAAAATCTAATTTGTAAATATATGATATGGGAAGGGAACATCTACAATTTCAATAGCTACATAGAATCCAGCAAAAAACACAATTGACATAGAAATTAAATAGATGAAAGCATTATTATAAAATAAGAGTAAGGAAGTATTTAAATTGATATAGAAAGTTATGGAATTTTTTTTAAAATAATGACAAAAGGAATAGAAACTGAAAATTAGAGATTTAAGAGATAAATAATGACCCGATAATAAAATAGCAAAACCAGTTTTAGAAAAAAAAGAAAGAAAGAAAACAAATATTAAATATGACATCAGTAAAAAAATCTAATTGGTCTATGTTTAGGCGGGAAAAAGGTGGAAGGCTACATTTGATTTATATAATAATAGAAACATTGACCCGATAATAAAATGGCAAAACCGGTTTTAGAAAAAAAAAGAAATAAAACAAATATTAAATATGACATCAGCAAAAAAATCTAATTGGTCCATGTATTAGGCGGCAAAAATGGAAGAAAATTACATTTGATTTAGATAATAAATAATAGAAATAATGACCCAATAATAAAATAGCAAAACCAGTTTTAAAAAAAGAAAGAAAGAAAGAACGAAAACAAATAGTAAATAAGACATCAGCAAAGAAATCTAACTGATTCATACTTAGGCGGGAAAAATGGTGGAAGAATACCCTTGATTTAGATGATATAATAGATATAGATTATTATTAAGGTAAATGAAAATAAAAACAGAAAAATAATTGTAACATCAGCATGACATCAGATTCCTAATTCCCTTAGGATGTCAGTTTTAAGCGAGAAAAAATTAACCCACCACTTAGTATTATAAATATATAGATGAAAAATTATTTACTTTATTTTAATTAATAAGATTCTTCTCGAATTACATGACTTTTGTGAAATGTTCATATGAGCTTTGAGCTTGATGACACTGGACTGATCCTGCAAAAGCTTAAAAAGCTCATACTTTAAATGAATAGTGAGATTTTGTGATATCCTGAGATGTTTCCGTTTAGTATCCAGTGAATTGATATTCCATTCCTGGAGTATGCTATTGGCCTTTGTCCGAGGTAACAGTTCACAAAGTGGGACATTAGTCCATGTTCGGGGTTACCATTTACGGAAGAGGTCATAAGCACCGGTTAAAAGTGTGATATATCCGTGGGCATAGCTAGAGTCGAGTTAGGTCCAAGGTACATTGGTGTGAATTTTCAATATATTGTTGACTTTTTGAGATTACAAAATTGAAATTATTTCTCTTGAAGATGATAATATGTTATTGTTCAAATTTAAGCCAAGCTTTTGTAGTTTCTAGTGATATTATTCAGTTATATCAATCTCAATTGTTAAGTGATTTGGACATTATGAGTGTGTATGAAATAGATTTTTTCAGAATTTTGATTTTGTGAAAATTTATTTTTTTTGGAGAATGTGGTTAAATAGTAGTATAGGAAATTGTAAAAAATGAATTTTTTTTTTAAAAAAATGTGTGATTGAGAATAAATTAGCACAAAAATTGATAAGAATTGATTCTTAGAAAATCTATTTCATATGGACACTGTATTTCATAATATTTTTATGAATGAGAAAGTATAATTATTTTAAATGCTCTACACATTGAGAGCAGTGGCTCATCTATTTTAAAATAAATTTTCTTATTGAAGTATTCGACAGTTTTGAAGAGCCAACTAATTTCAGAAACGCGCCCACAATGTAATTCATCAATAAAAGAAGTTCCAGAATTACAATACCATGGTAAATTACATACCCTATATGCTTGCATACACAAGATCAATCAAGCATTGCCCATTTTATTCTTCATGCCTTTACTTAACTAGTACAAACAAAAATCCAAATCTAAGCAAAGAATAGTTTCCGACTCAAAATCCTGAGCGTGGAATCAGCCCAAAAAAAAAAAAAAAAGAAAAGAAAAAAAGATCAAGCAACACAAATGAAAAACAAAATCAGCTCACAAATTGATACAAGTCCCAAATCCTGAAAAGAGAAAAGAAAATAATTATTGTAATTTTCCTCTAGCAGCAAACATATTCAATTTCATGTATATCAGATCTCATTTCTGAATTTGTCAAGGCAACCATAACTAAACACTACCATAGAAAGAAGTAGAGAGAACTGAAGTTCTTCGAGAGACTAATTAGCATTACATTCCTTACCAAGTACAAAAAGAAGGATACAAAAGACAACATGAATAAAACTCAATGGATCATAAACTTAAGGCAGAAAAAAAGAAAAAAGAAAATAATTGGTAGTTGAAGTAAAAGGAAGTAGGATTCTATATAAGATGTACCTAAATGGTTGCCAAATGGATCCGAAGAAAAGATGCACTGTTCATCCCGTCGTTAGTTAAAAATTCTAAATTTGAGAAGGTAGTACAATCATACCTAAATTTTGGTTGAAGTAGATCACTTCCACAGGCAACAAAATCTAAAGGTTTGCCTGTCTCAAAGCATGTTGGATGTATATAATGAATTATTGAGGCTTTTCCATTGACCTTGACTTTCATTACAGAAGTTCCATTTGTTTTCATGTAGCATCCATAACACAAGCTACCCCTACTAAAAAAGTGAATCTTCAATATAAATTAACTAGAGATTTTTCCTCCTAGCTTACAACCAAAAAGATAAAAGATAAAGATAGAAAAGCATAACATGAACTTTCTTCATCCTCCAGAAGATGAATCATACCGATTTATGCAGTTATGCGGCGTCATTATATAGTTTCTATGGTAGAAATTTACGTAATTTCCCCATCCTTAATTCCTAATTGATATTTTATTTTTGAGGTCTGATGTTCATTAAGAATACCACATGGATATTATGAAGCACCTTCCTTTTCATTTCATTTTATCAAAGTATACATAGTGTGCAGTTAAATACCCCCTTATTTAGTACCTTGTACATGGACTTAATGAAAGAACAAACATGAGAGCATAACATGATTTGCCCATTATTGAGAATCATAGAAATCCACCAAAAAAAAATATATGCTCACTTGGCCAAATATATCATAGGAGACAGTAAGGTAAGTAAGCGTCACCAATACCTTAGCACTTATTATAGTGTAACATATTCATTTTCCAATAATATTTGAAAAAAGGGGATAAACTCTTTAAAACGAGCAAGCATATTCAAATCCATAAAACAACATAAGTCTGAACTTGGAAATACACAACCAAATTCAAAAATATATATAAATTGATGATAATATTGAGAAGGAGTTCTATGGGCAATTTGCTTTTCATGACTAACAAAAGAAATAAAACAAACCATCATATAGCTCTGAAATGATTTTAAAATGTATAATGCAAATCAGCTATTGTTTCATGATTGCATTAATAATCCAAATAAATTGACAATTGTAATTAGATGTAAAACTAAACCCAAAAAATGGTTTACAAATGAGACTCCAATATTGAAAACTGTAAACAAAAAAAATATTTATTAATTTCAAGTTTATTGAATTAGAATTTCAGAAATTAAAAAGAATAATTATAAAAAAGAAACAAAAACATAAAGTCGCACCTTTCATGGGTTTCTTGAATATGCATGACGCACAATGAGCATATTTGAGCTACTTGAAAGACAACATTGTTCCACATAATTCACAAATCAGGGAACACGAAGTCATGCTGACAACTATAGTCCGACATATTACCGACTAAGTTCTCAGCCAAGTAATCTGAGGAACAAAAACCGCACGTAGATCGTAAAAATGGATAAATACACATTATTTAACTTTTTATTTTCACTTTTCACATAACTTAATAAACTACTACAGGTTTACAAATTTTCATTTAGATAGTCGTAGCTCAATATTGCACAAATATTTAATCAAGCACCTTGACTATCATAAGAGATTCACTTAAGTATCTAATCAACTATATCAATTGCATATCTTGCTCCACATAGCCATTCCCTCAATCACGTTATTGCATATGAAATAAGAATTCATCACTTTTATGCACTGGGAAATGTCATAATTTTCCTTGATTGGCATTTTGTTCCTAAAAGGGCCGAAAGTATTAAAACCGATACTTAATTTACATAAAATCTAATTGCTAAAGTGACAAATTTATAAGCATTAAAACTTATGGTTGGAGTACAAAAGAATCCAGATAGTGTAGAAAACAAATAATCCGTTATTGTAATAGGAAATACACAAATGGAAAAATTATCACTATATTGAACATAACATCACTTGACTTTGAAACAAATAAACAAACACATACAAAAGAGGCATTTGTGTGAAATTACCTTCAACATCAATTCCAACACTGGAACTAATCTCAGAGACAATAGGTCATTCAAACTCTGCATCCTCTGCCAACGATCCACCCTTTGAATCAGTTAACCTCAAAGGGGGGGAAATCATGGTCTTAGGAAAATCCAATTGAGTCCATGCGTATGGAGACCATTCAATAGGAATCCTCCACTAAAAAATCATAATAAAAACGGAAAAAAAGAGCAAAAAAAGTTTAGCAGAAACCAAATTGAGTCCGGGCTTGCACATTATCATCAAATGATTCACTATGTATAGTCGTCCTTATTCAAAAGAGAGTCGTAGATTACCAATACTGCATTCACCAAAACCATTACCTACTCCTTTACTCGTATTAGCATAGTGGGTGTCAACTCGTCTCACACCTCTACCACGTCAATAGCAAAGAAACTAGCTCAATAAGGAAAGCATGATTTACCCCTAACGTCCCCAACCTTTCGACAATTAATAGATCACGTCTCCAGCTTTTATTTTTCCTTGTAGGGGTCCTCCACCTTTAAAAATTGGATGGTTAACGGTGAAATCAGACGGAATCCGTTAGTAGGGACGTAAATGGGGATTTCTTTAAACATTGAGGACCCCCACAAGGAAAAATAAAGATTGGGGACGTGATCTGTTAATGATCGAAAGGTTGGGGTTGGTAGGTGTAACTTACCCACAAGGAAAAAAGAAATTGGCGTTGAAAGTCGATTTCATGGATTTCGGGGGAGAAAAAGAGATTTGGGTTGAATGGAGAAAATTTGGGAAGTAGTGATAGATGTACTGTAACATATTGCCCGAGAAAATACCCGAGGTGATATCTCGCGATATCCACCCACCCACCACCACCACCACCACCACCACCCCCACCCCCCCCCAAAATTCAAACACACAACAGACGCCCGTATTTAGCAATTTCAGTCCCAACCCAAATAGGCAAAACCCTCCCCACCTCTCGACTAAAAATTTTCCCGCCAAAGTAGACGGCAACCTGCAGCTGGCGAACGGGGCCATAGACCCACATCTGATAAAGGATCCAACTAG